>JAQFXM010008151.1:0-11005 GCA_034693345.1 Entomobrya multifasciata
CATCGCCAAGCTGTCTAAACTTGTAACATCGCCAAGCTGTCTAAACGTGTAGCATCGCCAAGCTGTCTAAACTTGTAACATAGCCGAGTTGTCCAAACTAGTAGCATAGCCAAGCCGTCTAAAAGGAAGAATAGGCAAGCAGTTCAAAAAAGTAGCATAGCCAAGCAGCACAAAGTAGCATAGCCAAGCAGTACAAAAAAGTAGCATAGCCAAACCGTACAGAGTGAAGTTGTTTAAAATTGTGGCATCCGTCCTAATCTGAACGTAGTGGAAATATCCTATCCTAAGCTGATCAAAATAACTTGGAAAATTCTTATCATATCATTATCATTGACATTTACAACAGTCTTTTTTCGTAGTTTTTTTTCTGCTTGGTACAAAGTTGTCCTTTTTATTCTTCTGGTACGTAGAAAACAAAGCGGAAAGCAACAATATGAATGATGAACGTGTTTGAAATTGTTACATTACTGTTACATGAAACATGACATGCTTTTGCTTCCCATCTCTCTACCTCTACCTTCTAGCCATGATGTTGACTTTTCTGACCCGAACTACTGTTTTGGCACGGAAAATTCTTGCCTTGCCCACACACTTTTAATATTGATGATTTGTCACGAAAATGGCGTGCTTATGTTATTAACTGTATAAAAAAATACGGAAGGAAGCTTGAAAATTTATATGGGCTTGAATAGTTTAAATATTTGTACAAAAGAGAAAGGGAGAGGCTCTCAAATCATTTTGTCAAACTTATTACGAATTCCTGTTGTGAGGTCGCTGGTCGGCGAGATTCGTTTCATGGGCTATCATCAACATCATCTTATATTTTATTCAGTGTAGTTTCATGTCAATATTACTTGCTGATAGATAGACATCATATTTATCCAGTAAAACCGTTGTAATTATCAAAAAAGCCTTGGGCATTATGATATGAGGAGGTTTAGGTAGTTACGTAAAAGATTGATGTATATAGTATGACCCCCACAAAATGCGAACGTTTTTATGAAAAGCTAATAAAGCTATAACCATAAGTTTTACTAGTAAACTTAATTACCTTCAGTTTCTCTTTCACTGCATTTTACGTTAGTATTATGTATTTTTGTTTCGTGAATAATTACTACACACAAAGTTTGTGTGCATTTCTATGTACGTGCATTGTTGCAAAGCGTTTCAGAATCGGGGATTGTCCTCACATTGGCCATGTGGCAAGGTGTATTTAAAAATTAATTGATCTTTTCCATCTACTTACACAAGTCCAGCAAGCTACAGTTTAAATGTTTTTGTATGTTTATTTTGGTCTCTCTAGTCTTTATTCATATTAAATGTTTTCATTTCCCCAAACTTAAATTTACTTTGGCAAGAATTCATGAAAAACTACAGAAATCTTTTGCAACAACATAAAACCAGTTTGTTTGTGTATGCAGCTTTTTTATCTGTCGTTGGATAATTTTGTAACGAGTTGAAGTCCTGCTGCTGCTGTTCCGTTGCCTCTTCTGTTTCCACCCTGAGCTTAAGCTGCCTGCCATCATCATCACGCGTCCTCCCATTTTGTGCCAATATTTAAGTTTATAGCTTAGAAAACAGTCTTTTAAATTTTAAAATGCTGTAAAAAACATCTAAAATGTTTATGCATGCATGCATTGTGTTGTACTACACTGATTTACATGAGAAAGACAACGTTTTTTCAGTTTAGTCTTTTCAATTTCTGTACTTCCATCTTTCAAAGTCATTATTGACATCTATTTTTTCTACTGAATTTATTCTAATCAAACAGAGATGACTCACTGGGTCGTGAACTGAGTTTGTACAGATTCATGTACTTTTTCTTAACATTTTTACAGACTTCTGGCAATTTAGTTTGTTTCTTTTAAACTTAAATATTATGTACTCTACGTTAGGTAACGTATTGACGAGTTTTGGCTCGCAATAAGTTTCTAGCTTTTAAGAATTCACGCTTCTTTTATTGCACATACTCATTTTGCTTTAGCTAAAAACAAACTTTTTCCCATTCCTTGATATAATAGTATTTGCTGAATACCCGAATGAAATTGCTTAAAACTTTCTTACAGTTACAACTAATCAGTATTCAGAAGTCATTCAGCGAGGCATGTACTATGCTTTGCGTCTCGGCTTTTCTACTTTTACGACTTCTTTCGTTTTGCTTTGGCATTCGAAGTCTTAGTTTGTTTTCATCCATAAAGAAGCTCTCTACTGTGAATTGTCGGATATTCAAACTTGACCCTGTTAAGAGCCAAAAACTAACTAAAAATTCTTTATATATTTACATGAGATTGTACATAATAATTTGCTTGAAAGCATAAAAGCCGACAAAATTCTGTCGCGTTTTTTTTCTTTCAAGGGTTAAATTCTATTCTATATACCATGTTATGTTAGCCATTATATTTTACTTTGTTTTCAGAGTGTTTCTTGAGTCATTAGCATGTGTACAAATCTGAGAAAAGTCAAAACCCGAAGCAAAGTAAATGATAATTGTAATGCCGACTGTGTGGTAAAATAAGACGTAGTCTTTGAAATAATAGTACACATAAACTTACCTACAATACACTTTCGGGGAAAATAACAGACGTATTAAGAATAACAAAAAGTACAATAATCATAAATATTTTGCATAAAAAATAGAAAATATGAAAACGCTTTTGTAAGATAAAACCAAACCAAACCCGTCTCCATACATAAGAAACATGATAAATTTGCACTCCCCACAATTGCACCACACGCCTTGGGTGCGTACCTCCGCGTACTTACAAAATGATACCTGCTAAATAGCAAAGGTGTTGACATAATTACGCTAATAATTCCAAGAAAAAAATACGACTTCTTTAGTTAAAAATTCTTTAGCAGTTAGCATTAGCTTTCTTGCATAGAAATGCCACAAGATTAGCCAAAGGCTTCATTTGAAGCTTGTTCAATTGAATGTTTCAAGTTACAAGATTCTTTGCATTTTGTTGCTTTTTGCTGTAATATTTTATAAAGACAAGGCTAGAAGCTATTTTATAAAAATGCGGAGAACGAGTGCGAAATAATACTTGGTTGTTTTTACAAATTACATGCAGTTGAGGTAATAGATGTGGTAACTTTCAACCTCCGGAATAGTAATTTTCATCTACAAGAAACATACAAAGCATACTTTTAAAACAATGATAATGTGTACATTTAAACAAATAAACGTTTCATGTTGTATAAAGAAGAAGAGAGTACTATCAAAGTAAATTGATTGCATTCATGCATATATGTTTACTATGCAATCAAGAAAAAAATGAATCTCATTATGCGTGATAAAAATCTTAGGATTTTATGGGGAAAGGTAGCAAAACTATTAAATGAGAGCATACATTCAATCTTCTTCAGATAGTCAATATTACAAAACAAAATGATGATTTTTCATATTGATCTTAATGCAATCATTGTTTTTTTATCTTTAATGATATTACATTAAAAAATTGTTTACATAAGAAATGGAATAATATTACGAAAACATTTGAAGTATAAGTTGAATATTTGCATAATATTTGCTCATTTCTGTTCCATTTTCAGCGCTATAAACGGCATACGTCTTTTAAACTGCAATCTCGTTCTACATACAATCAGACTACTATACTGTCAAAGTAGTTCTTTAAATGGATAACATGAGTCAATTGAATAAAATGTGTGTTTCGTCAGTAGAATTATCACAAATATCTTTTTATTGATTGCTCATTATATTATTGAATCGCTTATACATTCTTCGTATTGAACTATTAAATGTATTTATGCATGCTATCAGTACAACGCGTTTAGTTTAATCGTTAATTTGCGATGCAGAATGCAGACCAAATGCTATTTTAGAAGTATATAAATTGGAGGCCATAAAGACACAATGGAAGTATGAAATCATGTTTATTTTGATAACAACACGGCATCATTTTGCGTGTGTACAACTCATAAAAGAGTGATTCTTTTAGAGTTTGCTGGAGCGCTCAAATAAAAATGCAAAATCGAACAGTGTCATGAAACGATGTAATGAAGATCCGCTGTATTAACTATTCTTTATATGTAATTTTAAATTGTCAATCTTGAAACTCAACTAGACGCTGACAAAGATTTCGCAAAATACCAAATACTTAAAAAATTTGCGAAGAAATTTAGTTTACATTCGCAGCTAACACTAATAGTTCTCGATCGCAATAAATCTACTAAAGAACTGTAGCAAAACAAAATACAACTTTCGGCAATGTCATTAATAATGGTTCAAACAGATGAAGTAGCATAAGGTATTGAACCAAAAATGTGTTTTCAACAAAAATACGTGACACTTTGAAAAATGACATCATCTTTCCATATTCCATAAATAAATATTCATGTGCTAAGCAATAAATTTACTAACTTTGCCATTCCTTATGACAAACTTCGTAAAGAGGTGGAACAAGCATCTAATTACCAATTTCTGCTCTGAACTACATGCGCATAAATTCAATCTAAAATGCATTTTGCTTAAATACGACATTTGAGTGTAAAATTGTTTGAAAAATCTACATCTCATAATATTCTCTTCGTCATTGCATTACCATTACCATATATGTGAAACTATTCAAAATTTAAGCTCTGCTGAAGTTCTTGGAAAAATACTTTTTAGAGAAGAGTTAGCTAAACAATGGCTATGAAAGGCAGTGGCGTCACACAGGAGACCACGACAAAAAGCTGATTTCGTACCGACATTTTTGCCCTTAAAAACTGCTTTTGCAACTTCAGCAAGGATGATATGATTTTTTTAAACCCTGCTTTAAAAAAGCATTTACTCCCACATTCACAGCGTCATTCTAAGTCCTAAAAGGTATTCTGATAATATTTAAATACAAATACATAATCGTAATAATATTCGCACATAAAATATTTTATGAGAATTCATAATTCAAGCATTATACCTTATTAACTTTAAAACATGGATTTTTATTAAAACGTGCTTCCACACAATACTACTCGTTATGTCACGAAATCTTAACATGCACAAAATTTTGTAACCTTTTAAGCAAAATATTTGCTTATTTAACGAAAAGTTTAACTTGTATTGATTATCAAACAGAATGCATGAAAGGACGAAGTCTAAAATGCTTTTCAAATCTTATGAAGCGTAGTAAATTTTTTGCTTAATAAATAAGTTATGTAAGCCTGTCATTCTACAAAAGTAATGTATATTTCAGTTTAAGATGGTCACTAAAATGGATTACAAGTACCTACATCTGTTTTAAACATGCTCGTAAATAATAACTATTCGCATACTTCATCTTGGTTTTCATTATCAACTAATATCATCTTCAGACTGGACACATGCAACGCAACATTTTATTTCGTTATCGTGTTGCATGTGTAAGAAAGTTTTTTTCCTGCTAGATTGGTTAATTGGTATATTCTCCGATCATAAACACTTTTTTGCTTACTCTGTGTGCATGTAACATAATATCTTACAATTTATCGTAAAGCTAAGGGCAAAAATTTCATAACCATTTAGCCCTAAAAAGCAAGCTCTTCTTGATCAGGCACGATATTTTACTCCCAGATCCAGACACAAAAATCATATTACACACATACACAGCCACTTGTTTCTCAATAATGAGTAGTTATAAAACATGTGCCCATATTTTTGCACAAAACTGATAAACCTATAGTAGCTGCTGCATGCGACCAAACCTAACTTATATCGTAGAAATAGACTAAGCACACTTTGTGATTAACTCTGCAAAACGAACACAACAGGATGGGCTAATTCATAATATTCTATAGTACCTTCTAACCAATGAATCTTCATGTAAGCTCATAGTTTTATACCTACGCTTGTGTTTATACTTGACTAGTGTCATATATTCTTTAATTCTTTAGTTTACTTTGGTTGGATGGAACAGTGGAATTCTTCCAAAACACTCAAAGTGATACACATAAACCAAGAGAGTTACGTTTACGTACGTTACTAATTGGCTTTACACAGCTGGTTGTTGGTTCTATGTGTCTGGTCTGACCTTATTTTTCCTTTTAACTATGAGTTCCATAAACATAATGCATCTTGGCAGGTTGTTATTACTGTGCAGCAGCGGCGTCAATGTAGCAGCAGTTGCTTTTTAGCAATTTAGATGTGCTCGTAATAATTTTCTCTCACTCTGTCTTTGCTGAGTTTTTAGCGTTTTAGCATTGGGGATGAGATAAACGATTCGCTACTAGAGATAGTCTTCGACAAAAATGTAACGCTTGACCATTTAGACAACTTACTCGGCAAAGCCCATATCCGTTCCAGTTTGAACTGCCATGGTTGATGGTGGCTGACACTTTTGGTAGTCATCATCATTCATTGTGATGATGTTGTCGTTTTAAAGAAAAATAGTTATTTGTCAAAAAAGTCATTTTTCTGCCATTTTAAAAATGGATCATCACCATTAATCTTTCTTGACCTGAAAAGAATACCATACCAAGGACTTTTCTGTTCTGTTTGTGACACTGGCGAAGCAAAACCCAAGTAAGCTTTACGGCTTTGCCATAAAAAATAATTTTATAGGCTATTATACCGACTTTAAATACAATTTATTTGTATAATGGGCATTTCAATTAAATCATGTGTTTACAGTAAGCAAGTTTTGGCTTGATATCTGTGAAACAAACGACAAAACTATTTTTTTAGTCATGAACATGTTTCCATTTTTGGAACCTTGAACAAGTGCATGTATTAAAGTCAAGATAACATTTTGGTAAATTGACAGTATTTTGCCTGAAAGAACTGGTCCATTGGATTCGTTGTCCTTGTCACATCACAACATAAAATACATATGTTTACGTCAAGAGTCAAGACAATCAAATCTCTCGGTACCGGAATTGATTATGGAATACATGGCACGTGTGTACATCAAGTAACCCCAACACACTTTGCATAATACAACTGGAACTGGGCTCAAAGTTTGTTGTAAACCAATACAGCTTCCACCGTTTTACCATAATATGGGGTGTTGTAAGAAGAAAAAGGTAAAAGGGAGAAGCAAACAGGTAATTTTCATTTGTTCCACAAGTGATCAGTGAAGTACAAGCGTACAATTTTTAATGTAGATTTAGAAATGTAGAATAATTGAAATTTACATACGCATCAGTTTATCGCTTGTAGTGAAAGTATGGATTTCGTGACTCATCTTTGGGTGATTTGGGACTTGGCATGACGACATGAGTTCATCTAAAGATATCATTATGTACCTACAAGCTGTCTTTTTGCGATGGTGGAGTTGAAAACTTATGCAATGCAACGCTTCGTTAATTTTTGTACGATTTTTCATCATCAACAACATTTAGCGGGTGCGGGTTAGATAAGTAATAAACGAACGCCACACTTTGCGGTAAAAGCATTAGACAGATACATTATTTAATGGATAATTGCCAAATGCATGACATGAGTTGCTACCGTGTAAAATGTGTATTGCCATTAACCATTTTACCCGAGGTGTGAACTTTATCAAGAACAGAAAAAAGTTAAATAGTGAAGGCATGTTTAGCTATCACATCACTTTGAACACAATGACGATGATATCTCAAAACGACACAGAGACACCAGCCACATCTCCCAAGATGATGCAAGTCATCCGAAAAACTTGAAGGTGTGACAAAATGCCGGAACTTTTATCAAGACTCACAACTCACGAGAAAATAATATTGTACACATTCCAAATTTGCTGTTCCATCTCTGCACTATATCAACAGCACTAACAGCAGAATATGTGTATATGCAAGTGTGCGTTCACAGAACAGAAATTCATTAGTTAAAAACGTTCAATGGAGGAATTTATTTAAAAGATTCTTATTCTTGTAGACTACCGTGTACCATACATTCATACAGTTAGTTTTTTTTTTGGATGGTAAATGGTATGACGTGTAATTCCCATCCTTTAATTTTCTTATACCTTAGTTATTGGCATTACATTAAATGTGAATCGTGAGAGCAGTTCAAAGCATGCGACAAAACGTTAAGAACCGTCAAGTCAAATTACATTATTTGGTTTGATGTTGCTCTTGCTGGAGTAAATATATTCAGCAGAAAGTAGCTAAAACGAAGAAGCGTAAAATATTTTATGAATAATTGATAATTTGAATGAGAGGAGCACACGGTTAAGTTGTATATGCATAAGTACAGGCACGCATCTTCTTCTCCAGTTGTTTTGCTACTGGATTTTTCTCAAGTTTAACGTGTGCAATGCATAGGTATGTGGGATTCTACACGGTATATCCAGCATTTTTATTCTTACCTTTTTCCTTTACCCTTACCTATCTTTTCCCTAAAAACGACTAATGTAATGGCAATGACGGTTTTTGGTATAAGATAAAAATGGAAAGAAATGCATTACATGGAATTGGAAAAGTAATTTATTTTTCCTTTTAGGTTTATTGTTAGATAGCTGAACTGAACACTAAACAGAGAGGTAACAAAGTCCTGAGTTCTCTCTCTCTAAGCAAAAGCATAACAACATCATGGGAGATTTGTTTCGTGGAAAATGGTATTTCTTAATACTTGACTGGTTAATGTGGTACTACTAGTACTGCGAATGAATGAGGGAATAACATTAGCATTATCATTATCATTGGAAATGTAGTCATCATTAGTGAAGTAGTTGTATATATCCTGCATAATACATACATATGGAACACATGAGACTGAGTGAGTTGAGAATTGGGAAATGCAGCAACATGCAATGTTTTATTGGCATTTTAAATGAGTACTACTGCTAACATGCCAAAGAAAAAAGGAAGAAAAAAGTTACTATTTTGCCATTATGTACATCTTAACTCTTTTTTTGTAGATTCATGCCAATAACAATCTATTTAAGAAATACTTTGCCTTTTGCCTTGCCTTCATGTTTATTTTGTTTTCGTATTGCGTTATAAGCTTTAGAAAAGCAAAATATACTCAAATGAGAATAATTTAGATTTCAAATGTAACAGCGCAATTTTTAGCTTTTGCTTGGGTGGTGGAGGATGATGATGAACTAGGAAAAAATCTGAGGAATCTAGAAAGAACATTATCATATTTTAACGTTAAAATAAACGAGTTATTATGGGAAAAGAAAAAATGAAATGGTCTAAAATATGTTCAGGGGAAAGAAACCGAGAAATAAGTTTGTCTGTAGTTTTTGTACATTCAAAATAAATCGCATTTACTTTTCACTATTGAAAAGCATAGCAAATTTACAACTGCTTACCATTTTCATCCAAGTTTGTATATTAACTTCATCCATTTTGACCATTTGCATAAAAGGGTGTTACAAGATATTATTGACAGGTTTGACTGGATCAACGAAGAAATAGATTATAAATTGTACGACTTCTCTTGCTTTTTCCTTGACTCCTGCTCTGATTGCATATTGAGACATGAATTGATTGTGACACAGCACGTACATTTTTTGGTATGTCGTGTCGTCAGGTTGGTTGCCCGTTCAGCAGATTGTTTTAAGAAAGAAAGAAAACAAAAGTGGGAAAGCGTATGCGTATGAAACATGTGTGCACTGTGTACACATTTCGTAAATGAAATCGTACACAATATGTAGCTAGAATTGCATAAAGAAAAGAAATGTAATATTCACACTTTGGTATTTATCCGCTTCCTGGACTGACGACGATGCGATGAATCTCCTGTGAGAGTTTTCGGTGTTTCTTTCTAACAAATTATGCATGCATGTATTATTGCATCTCGCTCACTGTTTGCTTCCTCTTTTTTTCTTGTATTCTACTCAAGAGATGCATATGCATCGCATTACTTTATACGGAAACAGTTGCCAGTTCTGTTTCGCCCCAATGCAGGCCAGGCTTTGCTCTCTTCTAACAAAAGTAAAAATACTCAAAGATCTGAACTGAACTTTATGTAATGGTAATGTATGCCTGCATGTATGCACATATCAACACAAGAGATAAAAAACTTCTACTTGTTTTACTTTTTCTAGCACAAAGACATTCTCTGGCAAGAAAATCTTGTGAAAAAAAGATGCAATATTCTTGAAAATATTTATACACATATGAAAACGGAGTTTAGAGAAGAGTAGGGCACACATAACAAAAAAACATCGCATCGCAGCAACATTAGATTTTTAAAATATTTACTGCATTTCCTTTTCACAGTAGTCTATGGAGTATACTTAATAGGGAACTAAAATTGTAGGATGTGTGTGTAATCTTGTGCATTAGCATGGCATCTTGGTTAAATTACGGAAAGGAGGAAAGAACATCATAAAGATCCGAGTAAATTTTAGAAATGCTCATTTTAGCCAGCTATCTAGATAGAGTTCATCGGCAGAAAGATAAGAGAATGCACCGTGCACTATATCTTTATTTTTTCCTCTTATGTGTCGCATTCTCGCATTGTCTATTTTACATAGGAGAAACCAAAAGTAATGAGCCGACTAAACATTCCAATATCTCGAAAATATGATAATGGATAAATCAGAACTTGGTATGATTAGATAGCCAAGAGTCTAACTTAAAAGTATGCCAAGGGATTTTTATCCAACTTCTTCCATGTAGGAGAAATGTGGTCAAATTCATTTTAGCAAAAAACCAGATTTTTTGGAAATTTTTCATATGCCTACATTCAATTGGACGTAAGTTTCTTAATAGTACGTCAATTCTACTAGTGATGGTGTTAAATTGCTCGTATTAAGTAGGCGTTTCAATAATGACCCGCACTTGGTTCAGAAATTGGTAAACATTTTGATCACAGTGTATACCAATTTTCATCAAATCTGATTTTGCGCACACATTTTTTAAGATATGGCGAATTCCGGAAAACCAGCCAGCTAATCGTGGCAATAACGCTTACATAGTATCTAATGTACTCAATACATTGCTTATATATAGCTCTACTTTAAATGCTATTTAGGGATTTTGGCATTCATTGTTCTTCTCTAGAATCCTGTTGATTACCAAAGATTTTAAACATTTTAGCACGTTTTGGATCGTTCTGTCTTTTCTTGTGTAGCAACCACAAGCTACCCAGCAA
>JAQFXM010008152.1:0-11002 GCA_034693345.1 Entomobrya multifasciata
CAGAGAGTGTAAAGTTATCATTAATGAAAAGGCCTTCCATGCAACATGTTTGCAAGTAAATATGCAAATATCTAACAGTTCACCTAAATTTTTAGTATTAGGCAAATTTAATGTGAATTCAGATGTATCTATATTATAGTCTTCAACGTTTATCATGTCGTATGGCCGACGCAGTACGTGGTCGTGGAATAGGGAAATTTATTTCGAACTTTTCAGTGATTTTAACAGCAATGATTGTTATGGGAATTGGGTTTTCTCTTACGGGAAGAGTAAATGTAGTAAGTAAAAAGTTCAATGTTGTTGGGAGACCATTTTGAGAAAAAATAGAATGGCTGGTATTTCCTCAAGAAAATATTTTCGTTAACTTACACGAGATGTCAAAGCAACAAGAGATATTAGAATATACTTTGGAAGTGTCAATTATTGTGACCAAAATACAAGTGTCAATATTGTAAAATTTTGCATAGATTCCACAGTTGACTTGGAACTAATGATCTAAGATTACTTATCTGTTGAAGAAAATAATTTGAAGAATAAAATTTAGTATAAATAAAGATATATTTCACAGTATATTGATAAAACATCACAACTAAGATATAATACTATATTAAATTGAAAACACTGACCAGCTCAAGTTATAAATTAATAGATTTTTATGTAGTCAAGTGACCATTTATGGTTACACGTACAAACATGACAAATCGATTTATGCGTTTAATTATCTTATCACTACGTAAAAGATAAAGTTGTTATACGCTAATAGTACAACAGCACTATTTGTGTTTAGCAAATCACGTAACTTTGGTTTCAAATGAAGTGTAAAGCATAAGTAAAACATATGATACCGAGGACAAATTTGTCGTCATTTAGCGAATGCGAAGTGAATCAGTTTAGAAATTTGTTGTGATTTTCACGATTCGTCTTTTATAACAAGCAAAATGATGGTTTAAAATAATTTCGCAAGAATAGTTTAATAAACTCGATGAGAGCAGACTAAGCCACGTTTAAAATGGTATTATAATATCGTTTTCTTGTGCTTCTTAGACTATATTTCTGAAATGCTTAAATAATTAATTAACCTTGCACATAAATAAAAGTTGTTATGATCTTAAAGGCAATAATTATAACTAAAATAAATAATAATTAACGAAGCACATTACTTGTGTAATGTCAATGCTCTCAGCTGCAGGGCCATTGGCAGATTTATGTAAATATACATTAAAATGGACTCAAATCGGTGAAAAATAAGACATTTCAGATAACAAATTTCAGTCAACATAATATTTAGACTGAATTTTAGTGAAAATTTGCTGAAAAAGGTGCAGTAGACTTGTTCAACATTTATATAAGTATCAGACTGTATGATAACAAACCGGAGTTCTGTTCTGTTGTGTGTGTGAGAGAGTGTGGTGTGTTGTGTCTTTGCAAAAATAGAGAGAGGCTAGTGGGAACCAAACCCACGACCTTTAGTAGACATGACTGATGCACTACCAACTGAGCTATAGCTGCTCTATATTCCAAAGGCACTTCATAATGGGTGTATGTTAGACGGATCATACTACCACACAGACAAGCAGTTTCATCTATCGAAACTGATTCTGTTTAGAGGCGTCAACTGATCCACTAAGCCATTTCCTGCAAATTTGAATTGCACGGGCACACAAGAAATTGTGATGCTCAATAGTTCCCATGAACTCATGACCACACTAGGAATGCCATCTTCATTTTAGGATGAAGACAAGCTCTTTTGATTTGGGGAGAAGTGAAGAGCCAGGAGTCATCAAGCCTGCATGCTAGTCGTCGTCATCGTCATCTTCAGACACGAGGAAGAAAAAGCAGCCGCAAAGAACCAAGTACCTTCATTTTTGCACGGACTGAGCTCCATAACAGTCATTAATTTTTATATTAATTTGTATATTTGATTTAAAAATATTTGATTTCATTTTCGTTTTGTGAAGAATAAAAAGTAGATTGTGTCTTGTTATAGCTTAAAAGATCAAGTTTTGTATTTTTGAAATATAGCATTGATTTTAAATTTGGTGTAGTATAAAACCGGAACAAATAATTCTTGTAATAGAAACAGCTTTCATTCATCCGTAATCATCATCGATCTGTCTTTCTCATGGAAGTTAAAAACGTGAGAGCATCATCAGGATTCGTAAGATTGTTTAATCATAATAAAAAGGTTAATGATGCATCAGAGAATTGTTAACGTAAGTATTCTCCAGTTTAAGAGCTAGCAAGTTAATAAATATATAGCATCGGCAAGCTGAGAAAGTCAATAGTTTTTAGCATCGGCATTCTTAAAAACTCAACAGTTTTCAGCATCAGCATGTAACAGATTAGTTTTGTATGCATAGCATAGAATAGGTTACAAACAAGTAGCATGCAGCAGATGTCTCTATTTTATGGATGCCAATATTTTATTTATGAAGTAGCGAAGGATAGCTTTATAGCATTGCAGATTTGTGGCAAAGCTATAATAGTAGCAAAGCTTAAATAGTAGCATGGAGACAAACTGCTTTATAGCGTTATAAATTTTTAGCATTTCCTATAATGTAGCATTTTCTAAAACGAAGCATAGCTCACATCATGCAATGCAACAATGCAAGTGATCTTAATCATTAATCCACGTAAAAGTTTTTGTTTAAAAAAATTCAACAATTAAGATGAGGAGAACATTTCTACGTTACAAAATAAAAAAACCTATTTTTCCATTTCAAGCTCTTAGCCACTAGACAGCTTACAAGTATTACACCCTTTCTTTTTTTTCATCCAGAGCTTCCAAAAACTCATCATGAATTTCTGCCATTGTCACCAGAAAAACTATTCTATCTTGAAATAACGCTATACCAATTACTACTAGCACATATGCATTTTCCACTGTCAAAGATAAAGTCAACATTGCGCTTAATGAAGATATCAGTGTTAATATACAACCAGCTAGCATAGTATCCAAAATATCGGATTGTTGAACCTCGTTACAAATACAACCTAAAACTTCAAGTTTTCTGTAATATAAACCATGTCTGTACAAATTTCATTCTTGGATGGACTTCAAGTCTTTCTTAAAGAACTGCAACAAATCGCCAAAACTTGGAACACACAATATAATGTAGACTGACATACAGTAAATTGACGAACTAATTGCTGCTATCCAAGACCAGTAGTGTTAAGCCGTAAACGAGAAATATTGAACTTTGGAGCGATCCTGGATTGAACTCTGGACTTTCTTTGTCCACTGCGAAGAGTGAAAGCTTTTCCAGGGAGAAGATTTGTTTACTGTAGATTACATGCCTTCATGAAGCGAGATTGTGCTTCATGATGGAGTATTAATGATTTCTTTTGTTTGTCAAAGCGTACACTTCGTGTACACTTTGACCTTTATTGTATTTGATGTATTTTTTTTTGTTCAGAAAATGTTGGATATTTCCTTTTTTGGCAGATGGTTTCAAAGGAGGAGAGGATTTTGTAATAGTTATCATTGTACGGCCAGCAGTCCATCAAACTGGTCCAGTAGTAGAAGCCTTACAACCTTCTGCTACTATTAATTTCGGAATAAAGTTAATGTCTAGTGAAGTGCTGATGTTCCATCACTTCTTGGTTTAATTGGTGTAACTGCAAACAAGCACATTCCAATGTTATGGTGTAAAGTTCATGATATTACTAATATGCAACAGCAAATCTGACGATGAAAAGATGATGAATAAATACAGACACTTGATATCTGACTACAAACCAGAACAGTTCTCTGCCTTACTCTCTCCCCAAACTTATTAGACATACACACATATATGTGCTATATACTAAGATAGAACACCGATACCCGAACATAATAGTTCATGAGTGGTGGAGACGATTAAGATCCCGGTACCCTCAGCAAAGCGAGTTAGTTTTACCCCCCAATTTTCCACGTTATTTTCTTATTGCTAGTTTTTCATAATAATCCCTTTGATTCGAAACTAAAACAAAGTGATAAAAACTTAAAACTAAAAAAAAGTGTGCAACAAAAACGCAAAAGGTTTCAAATTTAGTAAGATTTTTTTCTTATTGCATTTTACGTTCCTCGAAGGCTCCGAAAGTCAAAATTCTCAAGGGTCCCATCGCATATAACATTGGTAAGTAGTATATATTATACAATTTGGTAAATTCATTCCATTCATACGTCGATCAAAATGTTGCCAGTCATTCCTAAATTTGTTGGAAAACTTTTGAAAAGTGAGGTTAGAAAATTTATCTATAAAATAAAATGCATTGCTGCATTACACAATTTGAGCGATAGCCAAAGTAAGCATCTACTAGCTTTATCGTTTGAAGATAATGAGGATGCCAACAACTACTTCATGATAAACCAATATTATCTTGGCGACGAGTCAATCCCATTTGACAAGTTTACATGTCGATTCTTTATTGAAGCTCCTGTCATAATTGATGACAAAAGCCTTTTTCAAATTTTTAAAGAAAAACAGAAGTCAAATGAAATGACATCCACATACATATTGCGCACTTTAGTAAATGCAAAAGAAATTTTCACCCAAATAACCGAACAAGGCTTAGTGGAGGCACTAATGCAGGGAATGAATTCAGTTGTACATGATTACATATTTATGAAAGGCATACCGAAGACTATTCATGAACTCAACTTGTTAGTTAGGGGGTACGAGATTAGAAAAGGTCTCAACGCCATAAATATATCATCATTTACAGAGATAGCGTATTCCAAATTGGATCCCGAAACTGATTGTATTAAGGAATATGAGAGTGGTTATGAAAGTGACAAGAGTAATCGTCCCATAAAACAGGTGCACAACGAACACAACGATAAAATTATGAAAACACGACTCAATTCCAACATGACAATCGGTCGCCCATACATTCGTCCAAATAGTTTCCATCACGATTACAATGAGAAATTTAGAGACCTCGGTAGTAATCAACCAAATTCGAAACGGTTCCCGCATTTCGTAAAATTGTTGGCTTCAGGATAAAACTAGACCACTTTGAAAAGATTTTATTTACAATATTCCCATGCAACGTCCATCTTATCAAAATCATTTTATTGACACGGAAAAAAAGGTGTATAGGTCAAAGTTGAAGAAGCATTTTAAAATATAAGAGGTTATTTTAGTTCACATTAGATAATATAGGTCTATATAGATTCCTTTGCTTTTATGCCACAAATTTTAAGAACTAGGTTATGAAAAATGCTTTCTGGCAAAAGCAAGAGTGAGCTTAATGTCACTGTTCTTTTACTGTCCCATTTCGATTAAAGAATGCGAAGCAGGGACAGTCTTTGCATTCTTTTATTGATACAAAAGAGTCAGTGTTGTCGTTTCACTTGTTTAGATAAGTAAAGCTAATATTTAAATTAGAAAAATTGAAGTAAAAAATTTTGGATAAAAATTGTACATTTGAGTAAAACATTTGGAAAATCCAGACGGTTCAGCAGCCACATAAAATACTATTTTTTCATTATTTAAGAGAAAGCGGATGTCATGTCATTAGTGTTTTTACCAAAACAACAAATTAATATTTGGGAGAAGTTGCAAATTTAAAGTATCTAAGCGTCATAGATTAAATTAATAAAATAAATGTTAATTAAGATAAATTTTTTCATAGGTTCCCTATATAACACGATTTCCAACATATTTAGTACCAGAAGAACGATTCCCGCAAGACATAATTTTAAGAAGATTCTCGCAGAAAGATTAGTGCATGATTTCCGTAGAAATCACAAACGAAACGATTATATACTATTGTGCAAAGGAAATATCATTGAAACTGCTCATTGCTTGATATAAGTTTTCACGATAGTATAATCTCTTAATTGTAGAAATATTATTCATTTTAGTCATCTTAGTTTAGTTTTAATGAATAAACATAAAAATTGACATTTTAGATCGTACAGTTACACTAGCCTACTTAATAGCTTCCTTAAAAATTACATAAATGGTAAAATGCAGATAGGTATTTATAGTTATAAGTAATAATTTTAGCATAAGTATATCTATAGCGAATGAGACGTTGAAACGATATGTCATGTTAAATTTCTATTTGAGTGCAAGTGCACTTGCTGCTCTTATTTTGTCGATCCAAATTACATGCATAACTAAAAGGTTAACGTTCCATGCGAAATCACTTAAGAATTAGTTCAGCTTGGTAATCTGCATCATCACAAATCATTATATAATAGTTTTTGTGTTTCGTACAACGCTGCATGGTTTGAAGAGGATGTTTGCAGTTAAAGAGTTCATGACGACCAGTTAAATTTTTATCTTTTTGAGAAAGTAGTCTATCTTCAATAACATTCAATAAGGCATTAAAATAACAACATTTTGTAAACATGTATAAAAAAACCATCAAGACAATGGTATGCATTGATTAAGAGAGTAAAAATATGTCATACTATATATACTATATTTATATTACTCATAATTTAACCCCAAACATAATTATAATTGTCACTTCTATGCTTTTAAATACAACATTATATTCCAATTCGTGTTCCAAAAGAAAGGAAAATTGACTAGGAAAAAAGAAATTTGAAAAAGAAAGAAAATGCGAATTTATATCGAATTGACTTTCTCCAAGTTACATTACTACGTAAACTATAATCAGTACGCATACTCGTAAACAAATGTTTTCCGGTTCTTGCGATTTGAACCATATACTTAGTGCTAATAGTGTCAATAACCTTGTTCATCTTTCATATCATTTAGTAAAAAACAAAATTAAATGCTTACTGTAAATGAGTATATATGGCTTAGATACGCGACAAAAGCATGGATTCTTTCTCGTTTGTTCAAATACATCATTAAGCCAATTGACAAAACTTTAAAGGATACCAAATAACTCAATAACATAATACGCTGATTATAGCACAATACGTTATTCCGCTTTTATCCATTGGTATTTCATATAATTAAACACTACTAAATTCCGAATTAGTGCAAACATTTGACTGCCTAATTACTAAGTGAATATTGTTCCACAAAGATCAAAGGTTCACTCTTTTCATCATGCTTTAAAGTAATCAAAACATACATTTATATGCTTGCATTGCAAACTAGTTGAGACGTTGCTCACAATCAACTGGGTCAGTTTTCTGTTACTTTAAAAATGAGCAAATCATGCAAGTAATTTATTGAGCAAGCAAAATACCAAACCATTAAAAAATATCTTTAAGAAATTCCATTCCTTAAATATTCAATTTTCATAAGCATACCAAATTAACAAATATGCATATGTCAATTTTTCCCTTTGCTAAACTCATTCCAAATCATAATACTGCGGAAGTCACCGTCGTTAGCGAAAAAAATATGTAGATAATGTATGCACGGATGTACGACACTTTATGAATTGCGACATTAGTAGTTTGAACTGAAATATTTACGTATTGACAATGCCTCAAACTAGAGAAACTATAACCGACCTAATAATTCTTAAATCATTTCGAGGTTGTAAGTATTTCTTTAAATGATTGCAGTTTGTTTACATTTCTCATTGCGCCGCTATATCACTCTGGTCAATGTTCTAATTTTTAACAAAATGATTGTTTACCATTTTCATTCAAGCTATAAAAAACCCACTGCTTAAAACGATTCTAAAATGGCGTCATCAAGTGCTACCAACAACAGCAATGTAAAATGCATAAACATATTACAATAATCGACATAAAATATCATATTATGATAATGTTCTTAACGAACAATCATTAGGAAACATTTCCAGTTGTGTTTAATGGTCAAAAATAAATTTGTGTTGTCATAAATTTACAAATAGATTAAAATACTAAAATCTAGCAAATTTGGATATGATGTGTGTTAACGCCATTTAACAAAAGTTTTGTCCTAACAAAGTAACAAAAGGAGTTGAACCGTATACGAATTCACAAAACAAAACCACTCTTGTGAATGGATTTAGCCAGTTAACGCAGACAACTTTGAAATTCATAAAACAGTGAAAATTCTAAAATGGCTTAAAGTTTTTATAATTTTTGAAGTGTCAGCAACCTTTACTCTATTTAAAATATTTTTTAAAAAAAAGCCCGAGCTGTTAACATAATACATTTTATTCTAACGTAAAAAATTTGAATTAAAATTTAACCGAGACAAGGATTAATACAAACATACAGATATTAGATAATCGATTTATGAAAAACCGATGAAAGTTAAGTTTATGGTCAATTGCTCCGTAGTTTCCGTCAAAATAGCTAACTTTTTAGAATTTTAGTTGGAAAAGGAAATGTTATATTGTTGACATGATAAAAATAATGAGTTGCTCAATATTGTTTCTTTCTTTGGCTCAATTGTTGTAATATTGTTATTAATCAAAAATTTCAGTCGTCTTCTATGCAAAATACTTACCTGGCATGCAGATAATGGCAATGTGTATATTTTATTTTTGTATTTTCATTCGTCCGATTTTGAGTTTCGAGTTACAGAAGTCCCCAATACAGAGCCACTAAAATCTCTTCTTTCGTTTCGAAAGTTCGATCATTTCAACTAAATGAGTAAACTGATTAACGTTTTACGTTTCCGTTTCGCCCACTCTCTTAAGTTGCTCAATAATGTAGCAAATTATTTGTACAAATGTACATATGCTTTGATTGTGTGGAGATGGCATTCTCACTGATATTGATCGATATGACGAGATTATTTTCATGAAATTCATTTGTGAAACATTCTTGTAAACGAGACTGGTAACTTGAGACGTATGACAGTTGTAGAGTATATTTATCTGCTTCCCAATGGGTACAAATATAAGCATACTGAGAAGATTACTGAAATATCATTCAATTTTATATTATTATGTGATAAAAAAATGAGCATCCCATCATTTTTCAGCGATGACAATCCTTTGTATTCCAATTTTGTTAATTATTTTGTTCATATTAATGAACATAAGTTTAAGCCTTTTGACTGGAATATAGAGAGCAACAGTAGCCATTTACAGACTCGGTTTTATGCATATTTTGTTAGTAATATTTTTATTATAATCCAGAAGCGGTTTTAGTCTTATTTTCAAATGTTGACAAATGACTAAATGTTGATCAATCGTTTAACTAAATGCTTCAATTAACAGTACGTTATATTCTGATAAACTATTCTAGTTTCATCATTAAATTAAGTAAACGAGTTTTGTCTGCCAGGTTATCAAAAACTATAGAGCAAAGAAGCCAAATAGTTCCTACTCTATTTGTATGTCAGAAACTTCCATTATAAGCTTGGTGGTTATTGAAGAACGGGCAACCTCTTCACATGTATTCCAAAAATAAATAAGTGTTACTATTTTTCAAATTCCTAGTGGGTTTTATATTCAGTTTGAAATTCTGCAAATTTACAATGAGCGCAGCATAAATTTTTACATTTCAATCTAAATAATGTAGTAACGAAAAAATCGAGTTTAAGTTCAATAAACCCAAAACATTTCTACTCATGACTCTATTTACAATGACAACTGACCACTGTTGACCAGAAAAATGTTTTGTTTAGCAATGAAATGAAAGTAGCTTGCACAACATATGTACCTAAAAATAGCGACACACATTTTCAGTAGGATTTGCAGCATTCATGCTTTGCAAGAATTTGTCTATAAAAAATAGCATATGTCATTTGATGGATTAGATATACGCTTAATATGCTATATGAATCTGAAAAGGAATGGTATGCTGTAAGCTGTGCTGTGCTATAAATTCTTCATGCTGTCTCAAGTTTTTTTTAAATGCTAAGCAGTGTTACCCATGTGTCAGCGAATAATCTTGAAACAAAATTCGATTCATACAAATCTTCAACCTAAATACCAATTTATGACAAATTTCAAGAAAACATAATATTAGAAGCACATTATTTAATCATTGTGCATTGTCGAAAATCAAACATTTTTTTTCTTATAAAGCATACAATTACTGCACACAATAAATCTAGCGATGTACAGTTGGTTATGTCTATTTCTAAAGTTATGCTCAACCTAGTATTGGCAACGTATTACTAATTTTTGTATGAATAACACTTAGATATGACTTGATAATCAGCCTTAAATAATTTCCTTTACTTATGGTATAGTTTACTATATGCCGTCCTCAGGATTTAATTTTTGTCGAAGTTTATTTTTTCTCAGGAAAATTCACCAATTATTTTTCATGTGATCAGAAAAAGTAAATTGCTTAGGATGTTTAAGTGAAGCCCAATTACAAGGTCCCACTCCGTTACGTCTTCAGAGCCTGCCAAATTCAAGAGCTACCCATAGAAGTTCATGAATCTCTTTGGTACCTGACATCACCATTCGTGTCCCAACAAATTGAAAACCAAGCGAGCACTCAACAAACTTTGACCTGCGTTATCTAACAGGATTGTATATGGATCACGTTTTATAGAGAAGACAATATAAACAATGAAAATCATTCTTAATAGAGAAATGTTTATATTTTACGACATTATGTTTACTTGTAAAAAATTCTTTAGGCATCACTAGAGGTAATTTCCACAATTCTTGACGGAATGATCAGCATCTTATATCTCCATTACCGTTCCACCTACTGCAATGCACAAGTCTACCGTTAAACCATTTACTTCTCTGGCTCCTTAACTTATTGGCAACTACGACAACGAAAACAATTAATTAGCAAAATATTATATCATGATTTCATATAAACATTACCTATTTTCATTTGTTAACTTTGAAACGAATTTATTTGTAAAAATGAGTTATGTATTTTTGTATTCGTAAATATCTGAAATGAATTTATTTGCGAGGTTATTCAAATTAAGATGCTTACAATATTTAACTGTATTCCCAAGGGAGGAGTAGTGGTGATGTCACCAGCAACACATATTCTAACAAAACTGTTTTTGAGAAATGTTATAAGTGTAATTTATTTGATTGTATCAAAGGTAACTTGTTTATCTTAAGGTAAATAGGCGGAGTAGTGAAGTGCTGATGTTCCATCACTTCTTGGTTTAATTGGTGTAACTGCAAACAAGCACATTCCAATGTTATGGTG
>JAQFXM010008153.1:0-11002 GCA_034693345.1 Entomobrya multifasciata
CAACTTTTTACAAGCCTTGTTATAAATGTATTTTACATGATCGCTCCAATCTGTCTTTGCATTTATTATGACACCAATTTTTGTTTCATATTATGTCAATTCCTGAAGATGTTGACATTTGTGGATGATCGCATAAAATATAATCTCTTTCATGCATATGCTATATAATACATATTTCTTGAGCCCTTCTTGAGCAACTGAGCTCACAAGTTTCTGACTACATTTTTAATTCATAGGTGCCCCAAAATGTTGCATTGTTGGAATATCTCATCTGAAAAATGACCACAGTTTTTCACATTTATAAAAACAGATAAAAAACTGGAATATGTTCCACGCATGAAAAAATATTGATGTTACAAATAGTTTTTTTTCATGTATTTCTTGCTAACTTTTATGTAACTCGTCGATGTAAAGATGTTTTATAAGTACAGAGACAATTTTATAGAGACACGGTGCCTTATTGACTCATAGTTCTGTTTTATTCTAGACCTGATATAAGTTTCGATTATTTGTTTCCAAACAGCATGTATTGTTTTTATATATTCGGTTATGGGTTTCACATGATTTGCTATTCAGCCAGTTTCACATTTCTATGTATAGCATTTATTGGTTACGAATAATGCAAGAATTGTTATTCTTTCGCAATATTAACATGCAAATGTTTGAATTACTTTTTATACAATTTACTTCCTTAATTGTTCCCTTATACACGCAATTAGTTTGCAAAGCTACTTGGAGACAAACATTTGCTCTTATAAAAAGCACGAGTGACTAGTATATTTTTGAGGTGAAATGAACCATGTTACTTACTCCATAAATAAATAACACTATCATACTTGGTAACAAAATTTGCATCCAACTTCTATCCGTTCGGCTCCCCAGTAGTGTCTACAGAATGAAAACCTTTTACCTGGGAATAAACACTTTCATTAAAATATATTTTTTAAATATCTACAAATTTTGCATGTGTCAATATGTTATAGTCCGAAATATCATTGGTAAATATGAGGGAGGTTATTAAAACAGAACTCGTAATCAAGCCATTCAGCATAAATTACGCCTAGTATTTTGCTCTGTTTGTGTTACACAAATAACAGCAAACAATTTATCATTGCAACGTTGATTTTTGTCTATAGCACTTCATTGTCTATTTCGTCAAATATCGGGATGTGTTTATTCATTTGTATGTTTTCTAAGCTAAAATGTATTTAAATTAATACGTCAGTTTACGTTTTTTTGCATTTCAATCCTGGTTAAAATATTTACTCTCAACGTGCTCGTTTCATTCCATGCTGGCTGAAAATCGTTGCAGAGATTAACTTTAATGCTTTCATCAAACACTGATTTCTGGTTTACATTTTAAACAGTGAATATTTACAAGTGCATACTTTCATCACGGAAGTTTTCGGAAGTCAACGATCCACGAAGTCATCAAATAAAGTAGGATCCGTGAAACACGTAGCTCATAATTCTTTGTCCCATGTCTCACCCGCAGTAATGTTTAATACTTTGCAAACATATTTATGGTAGAACACCAAGCACAAAACTAAATATTAACTTCTAGCTTGATTTTTATATGCAGCTCTGATACATATTATGCTTATAGTTTGCTTTGCATAACAGAACTAAATATTTCATGGAATTGACGCTTGTTTGTCTAAAAGATTGTATTGCAATGAGTAATACCTTGCTTAGAAAAGTTTCCGTGCTGTAATTACCAAATTTAACTTTAAACATGAACAAATAAGGACGTAAAAATAATAATAGTAATTCGATTTTTATCATGTAATAAATCTTGCATATAAGTAACAACTTTTCATTTATGCATCAATACTTGTTAAAACTATCCTAACGACGTAACACCTCTTTTTGTTCGATAATATTTAGTTGCATTTTGTATGGAAGAAATTTCAATACATTTAATGGACAAATTAGTTCTCATAATAAATTTGGTTCTGGGAGTACAGCTTTTATTATCCAGCAAGGTAATAAATATTTAAGTCCTTCTTATTAAACTAATTAACTTTACAGTATTTTCTAATTCTTAAACAATTATTATTTCGGATACAAAGGCAGAATTAATTCAAGATGCACCTGTTACCAGTAAAAGAAATATTGTGTATGACGTCACTGAAAGCGTAAACAATGTGTTGCGCCTTCAGTCTGGATTTTACTCGAATAAAAATGGCCTGTATATCGATTCATCTGATCACCTATATTATCGTATTGGTGAGTATAAATATGTAAAACTTCATATTTAAGTGAATAGTTGCTACGGATTTCAAAAAAGGTCTCACAAATTCACAAGTGGATAGTTGATAGTTCCAAGTTTTAAATAGGAATTTCAACTTATGGAAATGTTTTTTGGATAAAATTAACAAAAATATTTACCGCATAAGCACGAGTTTGTTAAGTTTTAAAGCCAAAAAACAACAAATGGAGTGGATAATATTTATATTGTTGAATTCTTTTAACAAAAAACGAATTCTTTTGATATGAGTTTGCTCTCAAATTATTGCACCATAAATGAAAATATGCAAATCTGAAAACAAAGTTTCTTAATAATATTTCTTGATAAGAATCTATGATGCATTTGGCAAAGCACAAATTACTTATTTTCATCATCATTATCCCATAATCATCTTTTCACTTGCAAAATTTTTAGACGTTATTTGGAGTTCACAATCCAGTTTTTTATACAGAAACAGGTGAAAACAGTTGCATTTCTGCTAATGATGTCAATTATTGGTTGGCTGCCCCAAAATACCAGATGATTGGTATATCGTTTTTGTAAGCATTTTAAAACTTAATCTAAAACGTTAACCATATAACTTGTTTCGTTTGTAAAATAATAAAGTTCATGTTTAGTCTAAAACTTTAAATTTAATGAATAACTAATTTCAGAGTCCAACAAAACGCATCTTTCTTTGCGACTTTAAAATGGTCACTCGGCCAACAACCCCTAAACTATTTTGTACTCCGCGAACTTTATCCTCCTGAAACAGTGATATACCGAGTAACTGGCAACATAACAGCTGACACGTGCTACAAATATTGCCCCAATGACGAGTTAATTCTTCCAATAGACAGTTTCCACTCAGAAGTTGAATACAGAAGCTTTCAGCTTGGCCTGGAGTACAATGAGCGTTTTATTACCTGTTGCGGCAAACGATATCCATTCGTACTTCAACGGGTCAAAATCGCAATTCTAAACATAGAATTTGATAGCTCAATCTCGCTTTTATCTTACAGTTTATTTACCAAGCAACTGAACAGACTTTCGGAAAGAAACATTGCATTCTGGAAAGAAATTAACAAAGCTTGTTTAACTTATGTAAACATTAAGATGCCAACTATCACTGAAGAGTTTTCAAAAACTGATTTGACTTTATACCAGGCTTACATATCTGAATATACAAAAAGTTGGTCCTCAAAAAGCAGTAAAAACACCACCGCAATCATCGACTCATTTCCAGAGAGCATAATTGTTGCTCCATTTGGTACAGAAATATACCAACATATTCGTCCAGTACTTCAGTTAACGCTCACATTTGTATACAGATCAACAGAGTGGCATGATGTGTTCTACTCTCCGTGTCAAATAAGAAGTATTATGGAAACTGTAGGTAAAGTTGCTAGAAACATACATTTGGACTACACGCACTACTCAATATTTAGTAGTTCGGCGTTTCCTTGTGAAAACAGGAACACATTTAATACAAACGACACAATTCAATATCCTTATTTGCATATAACCAGTATTTTCGAAAGTGTACACAAAGCAGTTGACATCGTGACAAATATTGAACAGCATTCAGCCGGAATATACAAAGTGAAAACCATTTATTTTCAGAATACACCGCCTCCCTTAAATGACTCATCACAAACTGAACACTTTTGGAAGTTCATGTCTGACAAAAATATTAGTGTTGGATGCGTTTCAAATATTCATTTTATTCATTCTTTAAAACCTGCCATGGCTAATATATTGGCCAAATGTGTACTGGTGTTTCGTAAAAGCCCTTTGCTACTTTTAAATTGGCTACTAGGTATGGACCTGAACGACGTTAGATTTTTAAATGTAGCATTTAAAGATGCCTTGACTATTCGTGACGAGTTTCGTAAACTTTATCCGAAAGGTGAAATCATTTTACAACCGAACGTACGAGACTTGGATACAACAACTGATGAGTTGGTAAATAATCCGAAAATGAGAGTGGACATATATTGTGCTGAGCAGTTGGAAGCAGTGCACAGTTTTAATGAAATTATTGCCACTTGGGCCCAAATTAATAGTTTTACGGTAAATCTGGGCCGTGTCATTGATGCAGGTGAAAGAGGAATGTGGCATAAAATACAAACTGATAAAGAGTTGAACAGGACATCCACAGACTTTGTGGTTTTGGTTAGACGAAATGTGCCGGAAATGATCGAAGGAAGTATTGAGTTTCCTTATACGTATCCATGTCTTCATTACACACCTACTTCAATTTCTTTTATTGAATTCGAAATTAATCCATTTGTTGGGATTACTTTTGAAACAACTTTGAAAGACGATTTGTCACCAAATTCCACCGAACTTCAGACACTTCTTCTTTATTGCTTAGGAAAATTTTCAAACGTGGAAATGAGAAGTATCCATACCAAATTGCTTGATGCATTACCTAACGTTTTCACATCCGAGTTTGCTTATGCTCTAGCACCTCAGCTTGAACGAGTTGAAGGCTTACAGGTATATCTTGAAATCAAAGGAGCAGACCCCCTCAATAAGCTTATCAATATATTTTTGAACCTTGAATTGAGCATACGAATTGGAGTCCATATATTAGGATGGGAAGATTACAGTTCTGGAGACAATACAAGAATAACAACAATGCTAGAATCGATACATACGCAGCCAGCTTCAATGAACATAACATTTGGTCTAAGTGTTAGAAATTGTCTCCGTGAAATGAATACCAATCTGAGGAACTTGAAAACATTAAAATATCTTACATACATAAAGTACATAGTGTGTGATGTAAAGCCCGTAACTCCAACAAACCAAAATCAAGATGAAATGCAAATTTACCTAGATACGATTTTTTATGTACAACAATACTTTACGGATAAGTTAAATGTTGACACGTTTTTTCGATTAAATTTTATCTCCAAAAATTGCCCAGTAGACAATTCCGACATTGTAAGTTATCTGAGGTTTTTAAATGACACAAATCAGCATGCACAAGCTTACAAAGTGAAATATTTTATGGGGGAAGCTTTTAATAAAGATGCTAGGAAATGTGAATGGAGCTGGTGGAAAATTTCTGATTCAAGTGACTTGACAAATGATGATGTGTATACGGAACTGGAAGCAGGCAAGAAAACTTGAAAATGTATCCTTTCATAAAAAAATAACTTTCAATTATCCATATTTTTCTACTTTGCAGAGTATTTTGGCCGAGATACAAAACGAAAGCTACAAATCGTTCCATCACTAACCAAACTGCTAACTGATTATAAGCTTATAGCAGGATTATCTGTTTTGTCGATTGTTCTTGTTGGGACTATTGTGGCGGTGTTAGTATACTACAGACAAATGCAGAACAGATTTCTTACCAAAAGTGAAATCAAGGCGTTTAGAAATGGTGTCCAAAAACCCGACTGCGAAGACCAACTCGAACTTTATGACATCAGAAAGCATGAAGCTGAATCACAACCATTTCAACCTGATTATGAACTTCCAAAAGAAAGCATTATTTTAGGTAAGAAGTCTGTTTAACCGATGCTATTAAATACTAATAACAGAACACATTGATTTTTTAATAAAAAGGTAACGTAATTGGACGAGGGAATTTTGGCCTTGTCTACAAAGCAACCTTAGAAAACACTAGTGCTGTTGCAGTCAAAACACCACCACTCGATTGCTCAAAAGAAATATTTAAAACTTTGTTAGCCGAAGTAAAAATACTTTGCTACATTGGATTACATCCGAACGTCCTCCGTTTCGTTGGAGCTTACACTAAAGAGATTGAGAAAGGTTTTATTTACATTGTCACTGAATTTTGTGAAAATGGTTCTCTAGAAAAATATTTGAGGAGCAGAAAAGTAACAACTATAGCAAATTCTAGCTCATGCACTCAAGATGAATCATCAATGGGCTACGTTGCTAACGCTAAAATCAACCAAACGGTGGAGATTAACGATTTGAATAGATTTTGTTATGAGATTTGTAACGGCATGAGTTATTTATCACGAAGGAAAGTAGTGCATGTAGATTTATCTGCCAGAAATGTACTTTTGACGGGAGAAAATATCTGCAAAATTGGTGACTTTGGGTTATCCAGAAAACTATATAACAAGGAGAAATACGTAAAACAAGGCGATGAAGATTTACCATGGAAATGGATGGCTATTGAGTCATTGAAAAGAATGGAGTTTACCACAAAATCGGATGTTTGGAGTTATGGAGTGACACTATGGGAAATATTTACATTAGGTCACTCGAATAGTTAAAAATCAGCATTTTAGTTACTGGATTACATTGTAACGAACATATTTTAACGTAAAATGTTTTTAACAGGTGACATTCCTTATCACGGAATGAGATGGTCTGATGATTTTACTCAGAAGATAGAAAATGGGATGCGGTTGTGGAAACCTCCTCTTGCTTCTGAGGAAACGTAATACATAAAATCATTTATACGAATGGTATTGCTGGCTCGCTAGTTTTTGTCTAGTTAAATATTTTTTGTCCATCGTCCATAGGTACAATAAAATTCTACAATGTTGGGATATTTCATCTGAAAATCGACCTGAGTTTTTTACTCTGTCCACCCACTTTTACGAGAAACTGGAGCATAACCCATAAAAACTACATATAAAGTTGTATTGATGTATGGGATTATTAGTAATGTAATACCAAATATTTTTTGATGAATGGGTTGTGAATCCCTTGTGTCATATTGTTATATCTGTTGTTTACCAATTACTTTTATTTCATGTTAATTTGTTATCTCTAATAAATTGTTGCAAAACTAATGTTTGCTTAAGCAAATTACATGTGTCGCGTTTGGAGATTTGTTTTGATTGCAGACCAGTTTCAATGAAATTTAACAAATACAAGTCATGTTAACATTATCATATTAAATTAGTGATTTCATCTTATTCGATATTCAATATTCGCCAACTTTATTAAGCTTTAGTCCGAGTAAATACAATTTTTTACGTCAAGAGACGCCTGCTTACCGAATAAAATTACGTTTTTTAAATATTACTTTTGTAATACCATTTGGTAAAATAACTAAATAGATATTCATACATGGATGGATTAATAAGGTATATTAATTTACTGATTTAGTAAATTTCCCCGTTGTAGTGAGTTTTTCATTTCATACCAAGAGTAAATTGTCATCAAGTCATGACTCAATTTTAAATAAGGAAATAGTTCAACATATTGCTGACGTAATTTACCTAAATATTTATAACGACTTTCATAGTAATATGTTATCAATACAAATAAGCTCTGGGACATTTTCTGGTAGCATAAAATCCCATGGTGTCACGTATTGTTATTTTGGTTTGGAATATAATTTTTTCGAGAAAAATCGTCAGATGCTATTTTCTGCTAGTCAGATGTAAAGTTAGTGTACATACATCTCATGGTATAAATTGGAGTCGAACAAAACTTCTGCCATCATTCATTTCGAATATCTCGTGTCGCAAAATTAAGCAGTTTTCGTTTCGTACGCCCTTAAAACTTAAATTATGTCTACCCTAAAGTTGATTTTAGTTGGAGTGTTACTAGTTGCCTTAGTTCATGGGCAACATGAGTTTGATTCTGATTTTCCCGGAAAATCTGAACCGGGTAAGTTTTTTAAATACACAATTAATAAAACAATCAAAGTATACTAATATCACTATTTTAAACTAATTCATTGCCATAGATGATAATGAGCAAGATCAAGAAGCTACCAACTTGAATGCTGCCCAAAACCGTTTCCAAGCAGTTTACAATCAAATCGAGGAGAAACTTCCCAATTATCGAGAAGAAACGGAAGACCTAGAAAGTGAGCTAGTTGGCAAGCACAATGAAAAACACGAGATACAAGACGAGTTCAACAATGACAACTATAACGATTCACCATTATCTATTTCTGAGGATAGCTTCCAGCGAGAAAAAAGGTCACTACGGAAGAAACTGAAAAAAGTTGGCAAAAAGGTTGAACGCGCTGGTAAAAAGGTTGTTGATAAAGCTCTACCAGTTGTAATTGCAGGGGGATTAGCAGGGCGTTAATTTTATAAATAATATTGAATTTTCTCGTTTACGTACGTTTCATTACAATGAAATTTTATGGGTTAACGATTACATGGCTGTAATAATAATACTTGAAATATTAACAGTTAAAAATATCTAGGTTGTTTTCGAAACAAAGTTGTAACTGAGCTGTTTTGGTTATTAATTGCTTGTAATTTTTGTTGTTGTCGAATAAAGAGTATTCTATTAAAATTTGTGATAATTGGGCCTTTGACAATTCGATATTTATATTTTTTCTTGGAGTAATGCTTAAAAATGCCAGCTTACTACCCAAAGGGGGAACACTAGCAGAACAGTCTATAAGTGCCCCAACACATATGCACATTTGTAAATGTGTTACATGGCGTCTTGAAAATTTGTTGTTTACCTTACTAAAATTTCCTTCAACATGCATAAAATTGCTTCAATCCTATTACTTAATCGGATTCAGTTGAAGTTAATAAATGAGAAACTACTTCGATTTTTCGTGAGTAAACCTAAAACTTGTGTTGGAACATACATATTTTTAAATACGTAAAATTATGCAGTTTTCAAGAACTAAAATAGGAATACACCGATTGTGCAAAGTAGGCGCATAAACGGATACACAATAAGCATAATGTTTCGTAATCTGATTACAAACCATGTATATGCTACAATTATGAGAAGTAATATATATTTCCACACCTCTTAAACTAAGCAAATAACTGCAAGTGCGATACCACTAAGAAAAATACAAATATTGCGATGTTTCCCGACATATATGGTTTCGTGGGATAATTCTCATTTGCAATACTAAGGTCGGACCCATGTACAAATTTTGGCCACCACTCCAGCAAATCAGTCTGCGGAATGAAAGAAACTTGCTGAAGACCCGATGATGGTGTATAAGAATTATTGTACAAGATGGAAACTTGTTGAGACGTGTATGCTCTTATGCCAACATCACTATGCTTACCAGACTTCCTCAATGATTGATAGAATATTTGTGCCTAGTAATTTGGCAACATCAAAGCTGTTTTGCTACAATTATTAATATTGCTTGCAATTATTTCCTCCTGCTTTCCCATAACTCTTTTCTTTAAAGCATTTCACGTTTCATTACCTCAGTTTGGTCAATTTTTAAAAATGAACTAAGGTTTATCAAGCGATCTAACTTTTGCCACGCTTCTTTGATTAAAAACAATGCATTTGAGCATGATTTCGGGCGTTCGTCAGTTCAGACCAATTTTCTGCATAACGTTCAGTCAGAAAAATTCGAAGTTCATTAAAAGCAGTTAAACCCTAACCTTGGATCTTGATCTTTTTAAGCATAGCCAAATCTAAGCAGATGCATTTTATCCGAAAATTTTAACCTTAATTTGTGCATGGTTTGCAGTGACATTTTAATCAAATTGTATTAGTGACCAACATAATAATCAATTTGTTCTGCTAAGCTAAACACAGAACAATTCTTCAGTTAATATTATTAAAATATAATGTAATACGATTAAAATATGATGAATTCGTACAAAAAATTGGCTTGGATGCGATGATTGAAACCATGTTACTTCTATTTATTTCCGTAAAAACTTATTTGTTACTGTGACTTGATTATTATGTATTTGTATAAATTAAGTTAATTTTTATTACTAAGCTAGATTAATAGGGTAAATTGTAATTTCATATATATGATATGATAATTTAACCGTCATTTTAAGTTCATACCAAGCCATTGTAATGCATTCTTATGTAAAATGAATACTATTCTTGAAATGATCCATGGGTGGAGAGCCCAAAGGAGATATAAATAAATATACATACATGCATACAAAACGATTGAAACTTAAATATTCCCATGTCAATTCGTTCTGAGTAATTTTGATACAATGTATTACATTGCGAATGTGTTTTTTCATACTTACATAATGTTTTGTTGCAATGAAGATGATACGAAATGTCCATTACCGTGAATTATTGGAGTTACCGAGAATTATGAGAACTGCCGTTGGATTGTGACATGAAACAGTCTTCTAAACTAAACGCAGATCCAACACAATTATTGGTTTGTTAAAGGCCACCTATTTAATTATTGCAATACTTACATTCCAAATTTGGCTTGTTACTGGTCATTTTATACGTGTTTGATTATTGTGTTTGATTGAACGAATTAGTCGATAGCATGTTGGACTGATAAGATTTGTATTTGATTACCAAATGACAACGGTCATGAATCACGAGATCATTTATTACTAAGAACAGTTCTACGGGAATGCGGATAGTATTAAAAATAATTAAATAATAACATTCGTTTTAAGACTCAAATTTCAATCAATGTAAACCCAAATCATAAACGGTGACTTAATTTGTATAATACCACAATAACTTCCGTTAATATTTTAACCATGAAGTTTAACATTTAAGTTTTATTTTATTTTTATTCACACTTCACTATTGGTTTTGTACACTTTATTTTATGTTTCTATTTCACATTTGCTCGTACACTAGCCTTTAAAAAACGCCCACAATGTTTACATTACTTGCACGCGATTGTTTTTTGCATAATATGTTCAAACAGTTTGTAATTTCTAATGTTTACAATTTGTCCGACATCGCGTATATAAATCGCATTTATTTGTGGCAATGTTCATGAGTATAATTTTGCCTGTTCTAGTATTCTATACTCTATACGTCCAAGACGAAAAAAGGTTTTTGAAGTGTAAATTTCTGCATTAATCACACTAACTG
>JAQFXM010008154.1:0-11001 GCA_034693345.1 Entomobrya multifasciata
TAACATTACAATTAGCCATTTGCAAGGAAAGCTTCCAGTCATGGAATTCCCATGCAACGCACATAGCTCCAAAAAATCTTTTACCACGTTGACAAACGAAATCGTGGGAGATTTCCCCACTGGAAAGTGATTTCCGCTGCAAGTTCAATTTGTTATTTCGTACAAAAATTTTGTATGCTGCGCTTTTCTACTATTTTCTGCTGACGTATAAAAGTAGTGAGTGTAGAGCTATTGAGCGCAGAGTGTTGACATGGATTTTGGGTTTTCACTTATTGTTTTTATTTCTCTGATTTTTATGTAACAGACAAGCTCCTTTGGCATGTAACGAAGAGGGGTTCGATGAGATGGAACAACTGTTCCTCCAGGCGGATTCTACAGGACCTATGGGACACATGACGAACGGTCAAACTCCGCAGCAATCTCCCCTCCCGGCCACTGGCCGTACCGTATCTCCCGGTCTCCGCTATAGGAACCTGGGAAAAAGTGGCCTTCGTGTGTCAAGCATTGGACTTGCCACATGGATGCTCACACAAGGTGATTCGAACTCTGAAAACTCCGAAAAGGTCATCACTCTTGCCTATGAGAGTGGGATTAATGTGTTTGACTTGTCGGAGGCTTACTCTGGGCATGCAGCTGAGATCGAGCTCGGGAAAATCCTGAAAAAGAAGCAGTGGAAGCGTACCACGTACAATGTTGTCACCAAAATCTATTGGACATCCAAGTAAGTTTTTTTTATAAAGAACAAGTGCAAATTTGCTATTTTTACGTGTGAAAAATACGGCTTTCTATACTAAACAATCAGTCAGTCAGTAGTTTCTAGTAAATACATTTATATACGCACCATCACTTTTTGTGGGATGTAGTGGGCCAGGGCCATGTATTCACACCACATACGTGTGTTGAATACTATTTCATACTATTTCATACTTTCAGTTTCGGTTTTTTATTTCGGTAAAGCACACCGAAAAAAGCTTTAAGCTTTATTTTTCTGTTCTGGTTCAGTGAAAGGTAGAATCGGAACTAAAACTCGAAGGATTTTACTGAAAAAAGGCATCTCATATAATTTATATAACGCAATGCAGTCACATATCTATGTAGTTCGTGTTCTTGTTGCTGTATTTTGTAGAGGAGAAATCATGATTGCCTGTCAGCTTTCTCCTTTGTATTATTTATCATTGATTGTATACTTTAGAACCGGCTCAAGAGGCGAAAGGGATCGGCTTCAAGCTATCCAAATAGCAAAAAGAAAATATTTATTCTAGGTGCATTTTGTCGACTGCTGCAACCACACAAAAGTCGAACTGTCTACCTCTATTGCTCTTTAGGTCATCATGTGTAAATAAAACTGCAAATTCGTTCAAGCTGTCAAAATTCGTTTGCTTTTTGTTTTGTTGCAATCTAGTGAACTTTTCATGAAGTATCATGCAAAACGGTAAAAATACACCTTAATATATTGGTCATCATTCACACAAATGGTCTAAACAAAAGAGATTAATTTTTGTTGATTTATTTCTACCCACAAATCCAGCGTATAATTTGCAGCGATTCACGTCAAGGCTCATTAGTAGAGGGCTTCACTTTTCGGAGTAGTACTTATTCTATCAAATCTTTTTACGCCTTAATGCACTCATGAAACTACTATTAGAGCAACCACTACATACTTTGTTCATTAAGCCAGGAGCCAGGGAACCATCAGGTTTAGAATTGCCCACAGTTTTTCTGTGTGGCTTTCTCCAAGTTTCTCCACCAATTTAAAGGTCAGCTTGTAACCGTGAACTGTTGATAGTATGTTTAGTTTGGTATGAAACTAAGGAATAGTTTTTATTCTCGAGCTAATGTGCTGTGTGATCATCTACAATTTCTTGCTAGCCAAAACTAACCAGCCGTAGACCAAGTGTTTTCTTCTGGTTTAGTTTTTAGTGTTTTGTTAGTATCTTCACTGCTAGTGGGACGTTAATCCTTTCCAATCGCTTTTAAGTTGTGAGGTTACCTACCACTAAAAAGTTCACGGGATTTTTCGCGTAAGCTTTGTATTTTGGGGGAAAGCAAATTCTTACCAACTTCAACATTCGTTCAAATTTTCTCTTAGTCCGAATAAACTTTACTTGCGTTTCACAAAATCGTATGCAAGTTCTTAAGTTTGGATATATGGCTTGCTTGTGATTAGTGATTACATTTGTCCCTGAAAACTATTAAGAACTACAAGGCTTGGTTCGTTGTTTAGTATGTGCCTCACTTGAAATCATCCTTGAAAAGTAATTAAAAGAGAAATAAGGAATAATATTTTTCATAACACGATCAAAAAACACTGACAGATTTCAAAATGATGAAAGAGAACATTTTTGCGTATTTCTTGAAAAATCTGTGTTATTTTTTACTTAATTCACAATATAGCCGAGTTCATTTGAAAGAAGTGTTTTGATGAGAAAAATTGAAGAAACACAATATAACACACTTGTTGTGTTACAAGGTGTCTAAATAGCTTGAGGGGGCATGAAAGGACAAGTATTTGCATTAGCCGATGTAAAGATTTTTCTGTTATAAAGGTAATAAAAAACGCAAAGGATACTCAACAAGAATTTTAGAAGAAATGAGCAATAATAAATAAAAACTGGGCGGATTTCTCCTTTTTTATCTCAAAGCGTTAGATTTCAATGCGATTCCTTCCTGTATCTAGATAGTGTATTACAGTATCATTTTTGCTCATCCCATAACAGGAAAGTCATCTCTATGTTTTCCTCGCTAAGTATTATTTTTCAGCGGATGGGTCATTAAGAAGGATTTCGTGTGATTTCTCAACTTGTCATCAACTCTCACCAAACCACCACTTCGTATCCATTTCATGATACTAATAAACGCTGTACAGTACATAAAACGGCAAGGCGGGTAGGAAGGAAAAAGTAATGATAGTCTGTAAAATGATGTAGCAGTAAGTAGAAGAGACTTGTAAGTAACCAGAAGAAAACCGAGATACCGATACAGCATTACCAAAATGTTTGCTTTTATACACATATCGCATCTCAGGCTCATGAAAATGGTAAAAGTAAAAGCTCATAAAAGGATGTCTTTCACTCTCATGTTTGAGGATAATAAGCAAAGATGTTGATATGAGGTTTACTTTCTCTAATGCATTATAAGCTGAAAGTCATTACCATTATCAGTAACAACAGATGAGCACTTTTTCCTCTTGTCGTTTCATCCCATTTTGTTTTCTCATTACTTTCTTCACCAAAATGCAAAGGCTGTCGGCTGTGGTAAGATATAAAGATGGTAGAAGAGAGAAAAGGTAAATTGTAAAGTTGTCATCTGTGTATATCATTCCATTTTCTTATTGCAATTCTGCTGGTGGGTACTTACACATGCACATGAGTACAAGTATTAGAAAATGGTATTTAGCGTAGTCTTGTGGTATTTCCATCTGGTCTGGTCCAAGATGAGCTATTTCTTTTCGCAACATGCAATAATAGACAGACTTTGAAAGCAGCACCTACCTTTAACCTAGCCATGAACTAACTCTTATTTCAAATCAGCAGTCAGCTTGTTTTCTCTGCTGGGAACAGGTGCTAGCTAGTATTTTGTTTGTCAACAACTGTCATTAAAAAGATCACTAAAACTGAGATGCCACAACAGCTCCAATTTTGACCTCCATGAAAACTGTGTGACTGTGCTATTTTATCACAGTGGAACATAATACACATAGATGATCAATGATTATGATTAAAGAACTTATTTAATCAAAACCAGTGATCTACCTTGGTTTGGGCTATGAGTTATGCATGTGTAGGGCAATGAATGGTGTTTATATTTATAGTTTTGTTAAAAAGTGAAAGTTGAATTTATCACAAATATTATCTATAACCGAGTAGTTGCAGGTTGTAATTATCGCATGTTTAGAGGTTATTTAAATCTAGAAACGTAATCTAAATGTGTGAATAACGAAACCTCCACACATACAACGATTTCGATACAGAAGGTATAATCTTGAGATAATTTTTACAAGAGATCTGTTGCGTGAAATTAAAATTAATTTTATACTTGCTAACAAATAAGCACCCTTATCTTGTCATTCCACTTACTGATTAAATTAACCGATGACTCAATTTTAGCGTTCATTGCATTTTGTAGTACAGAAATTCCCAAGTTTTTATCTACTCACAATGTCACAAACCAACAGTAAATGGCAGACATGATAAACAAAAGATGTAAATGTAAGTATGCATGCTTATATATGTATTTGAACTCCATTGAGTCGACCGAAAGATCTCGACCCTATATAAGTGTTAATAAAAGTAAACTTATATATAATGTATAAGTATTACTTGCTCTGCCTCAATTTAAGTTAATGATGATGGCGATGATTGTTTCAATGTGAAAAGTTTTGTCTTTTAGAAACTCTCTCTTCTTTTCTACTCTCTTTGTTGATTCTCAATTGCTCTGACATAGCACCAAGTGTAGCAGTATCTATTGGACATGTGATGACTTTATATCAAAACGTTATATATAAAAATACCCTAATGTATGGACCTCCGTTTCTTTTCAACGATCTTATGATCTTCATATGTAGCAGTCGCCATTGACAGTTCAAAACCCATTTCATACAGGGGAGCTAACATAAAGCAAACTTTTGAACCAATCCGATGGTAAACTATGAAAGCAAAAATATCAAACGAAAATGATGATTTCTCTTGATCCTGGTGCAGCTTTCCTCATTCTTGGCGTTATTATTATTAGATACTTTGTGAAAACGCACAATAACTTTTTGATAAAGGGCAAAAGGGTTGCGGCACGGCATGTCGCATAAAAAATTGAACCAACTCAACATGGCGTACTTCAGGGGAAGGGGAACATTATGTCTAGAGTGTGGATAATGTATAAACTCATTTCACTCATATATTGTTCCAGTAACTACACAATTTTCATCGAGCAAAAAGAACTCATTCGCAGACAAAAGTCACAAGTATTCGTCCACTTTTGGAAAAGCTGCAATATACAATATAGATACATGCACAGGGCCAAGTCAAACAATCAAAAGAAAGGAAGAAATCAAGAGCAGTAGAGACTAGAGATGGGGAACAAGGGAAAACTGAATATTTCCTTGGTTGGGTTCAATAATGTTCGTCTTTTTTTGTGAGCAAGCTTTGTGAAATGAACAAATGACTTTAGTCGACAGATGAACATTGGATTTCGTGTTGGTTAATTTCAGCCGAGCAAATGACAAAACAGTCAGTGAGCTAGTCACCCAAAAAGCTATATACCAAATGACGCGGTTATAACTGCTGTACTAAATATACATATGTAGTAGCATTAACGCTATCATGCAAAGGTTTTCAGAGAAACTACTTTTAAGTCGTTTATACCATCACCGTTTTGCACCAACAACAAGGTTAACTCGTAGACATGTGAATAAATGCAAATCCATGCATATATTGTATGTAGTTAATACGTTCTTATATAGAATGAATTGCATAGTAAGGACTCATTATCTTGGGTTAGAACTTCCCATCATGCCTTGCCAATTTGATTTCGTGTTATACTCTCCGGGAAGGGTTTAGTTGTTGATCCAACAAAGAGGAAAGTCTTGTTCAGTCAGTTTTGCTCGAAAAGAATATGTATACCTTTCTCTTTTGTGCTTGTGCCGAGAATGTGCAGATGTTACTTGTAAATTGTGATTAGTTAACGGAAATTAGTACTGGGATTCACCAGACTCATTTACGTTTCCTATTTATTGTGGTCGTCCTTTGCTTAGTTTTCTGTTTTTGTATACCACTCTTCTTGTCACACCAGAAAATAATGTTATGCATGCGTCCTGTGGTCTTTTTCTTTGTTTAACAATAGACGCACTAAAACAACGCCCATACTATACATACAGCTTTGCCATTGCTATATTATACGCTGGCATGAGTAGGATTTCCAGTCGAAGTTGAATTTTGTTTGTCTGCTTCTGACATGGAGAAAACTAACGACATAAAACCCCATTTTACATAACCCTTCCTTAGAGTGCTAAGGAAGGCGATATCAAACATGATTTAAGTGATCTGAAATTGGAAAAGAAGTCCATCCCTGAATAACAGTAGTATTAACAGGAAGAGTCTGCACAGCAAAATCCTTGATGACGATAGCATGATCCCATATTGTTCTTATAAAAATAACGCACTTATTTCTTATGAATGGCTTTGCGCAACTAAACGACGTGTCTGGGACACTTTGCATACAGAAGTAATCATGCATACCAGAAAAATTACCGTTGTTAGCAATAGAAGTAAAGAGGATGTCATGTAAAAGAAACCGCATAAAATGTTCACGTAAAAAACAACGTCCAATTTTTTATAATACTAGAAATTTGTAATATTTTAACTCCTTTTAGATATAAGATTATAGTATTAACCTTTCTTCATCTACAGGTTAATAACGAAATTCATCGTCCGATAGTCCGATTTCGGTAGAACCACAACTAAGCAAATCGTGAGTTTCTCTCATATTGCCCTGATTTGAAATTAGTTTCACATATAAACAGGTGTATGATACCTGAAAACATTAAAGAAAAAGATTTCTTGTCTTGTTCCAGTAAATATCTGCATCATCCTCATAGCCGCTCCCACCCACACGATTGTACCAGACAGCTTAAAAAGGGATGCCATTTGACGTTAGTAATTAAGGCATCTAGCCGGCAAAGGAATGTACATGTGTGATACAAGTAAAATGACAATGGCACTTTGCTTATATCAACCTAACACATCAAGAAAGTCCTAAAGCTAAAAAGCAAATTGTATGATGATGATAGTGGTGGTGATAAAGAACTCTGCCTGGCCTAGACAAAAGCGACAGCGGCATTTGAATTAGTGTCAGGATAATATGCAGCGATTATGTACATGTTGTACCAATAGGATATACATGCTCATTCCACAAAAAGGATGACTAAAACTGAGCACAGCCTTTTACACCTCATCAGCTCCATTCTCTAGAAAGTTTGAAGAATAAAATATGATTTATACATAAGAAAGAATTAATATTGCCGTAGTCATTGAATTTTTAGCTTGCTGTTATGTCCCTGGTATTATTAAAACTTGTGGACTCTTTTGGCTTTGTAGTTTGGCTTTTGTCAACACGTCAGTTGAAATTATACTAGTTTGCTGTTGTTTCCTTCCTTCCTTCCACCCTTTTATCTATTTCTCTATCAGCAAAGAAAAGTAGTATTCTCTCATTTTACATAAAAGGAAAAACCTTAACTCAAACGAGTGGAATGTGTCATCATATAAAACTGGTAGTGTTCTAAAGAAGAATCATATTTTACATGTATTATCATAATCATAATTCTTAACTTACATAAATGTTTGTTTGTCACATAGAAAAGGTCTCCCTTTCAGGTCTAGTCATCATCATCACCCTTTTACAGTGTCACAATAAAATTGCTCAAAGCATCCTTTCTATCCCATAAAGCTATCATAACATCTCCAATCTCGTCCTTTTTACTCACTTTCTCTACTTTTTAATGTATTCACATAGTTTTTGTTACAAACAACTTCTCTCCAACAAAATATGTTATTTCTTTTACCTCCTCCCGTTTCCTGTATGCATAAAAAAGTTTTCTTTTCAAATGCATTCTTGCGAATGTGTTTATCTTCTCAATAAAATCACTAATACACAGCTGTCGAAAGAGTTAGTGCAAAACCAAATTTTTAAGTGAAAGCTTTCGGTACGGTGCATGTGATCAATGGGATAGGTCACATTGAAAGGGAAAAAGTTTTTATGTGACACTGACACATGGCCTTATCATATAATTTTAATGGGGTTTTAAACAAAAGTGTCAACTCTTTATGGTAACATCATTACAGTTGAATGAAAGTCATCTAAATATAATGACGGTGGTGGTGGTGGCAGCGATCATAATCATCATGCGCGTCTCAATATGAAATTCATGCATACTTGGTAAGTGTTTGTGATTTTGAAATATTTCGAAGGATGAAAAAGAACAATAAGTGGACCAAGTGTAGTAAAATGGTGATGTAGACAAAAGCTAGAAAATATCTTAGCTAATTTGGTTGAGAGAATGGCAGAATATGTTCGCAATCAGTCTTTAGTAATAAAATACTTACATTTGGCTACACTACCTTGTAGTTTTGTATTGCAATACATGGAAAATATTTTCATTTGAAAGACTTTCTTGTTTGCATGCAACTGCAACAATGGCAAACATACTCATATGCACACTGCTGGAAATTGTGTATAGGAAAATGAGGTACACGGTTGACAAGACTGTGGCACGAGAAAAGGAGAGGTAGTGTTTCTTAAGAAAATGGAAAAAGTTTTTTACTCTCGTCGTTTTCTTTTCTTCTTTTCCGCTCAGTTGGCTGGACACATTTTTCTGCACAAGAGCTAAGAGCAAAGCAGAAAACTGAGAAAAGACGTCGCCGATGAGGACGAAGAGGGAAATGAAAAAAGTTGGCTAAATGATTCGATACGCTGTGCTTTGATGATCATGATATATATGTTTTATGTAATGAACGCATGCATGAAAAATACTCATGCCTGTGTACTACAAAAACGTGCATATTATGTGTAATATGTATATATCTGAACCTCTGACTCATTATTATTACAACACACTCTTCCGTGAACCTTGTTAGGTAAATTGTATAAAAAACTGTTGGGAAATGTTAAGGAAAGGGTGAACAAAAGTTTGTGCGTTGAGTTGTGATGATGGTTTCCTTTTTTCCTTAAAAGTGGAAAGAATTTGCAGAAACTTACAAATGCACAGTTTAAACACAAACTTTTTCTTGGTTTCGCATAAAAAACAATTCAGGAACATGACTTAACATAGCACAATGGTAAAACACGACAGGTTGCAAAGATTCATATGTGGGGGTGAGAAAAACATTTAATTTATTAATTTGGAAGTAGATGCAGATGCAGATGGAAGGCGATAAGCATCATGGGAAGTCGTGCTTGTCGAATATAGAGTATAGAGTCCTCTACGAAATGGAGTGTATCACGTGTGATCACGATTAATTTTATAATGATTTATTTTGTGAAAGTTTGGGATACTAGACTGTTTTGAAACTAGAAGTAAATATTTATTTAAATTAACCAATTTCTAACTTAAAAGTATAAAGTATACAGGCACAGCCGCGCAGGCGACAGAATGTGAACGTTCGATATAATTATGAAAAGTTAATAGCTATTTATGAATAAGCTATAAAAATAAGGGTTACTTTCTAAATACTATATGTAGTACTTGTAGCAACTTTTTCTACTTTATAAATACAGAATTGAAAAATGAAGGTCTGCCATGAACCTGAAAAGAATAAGCGTAATACTGGTTAAAGTTAGTAAAGCCGAAAAATAAGCTTGAAGCACAATATGTATATATATTTAATGAACGGAAACAGTAATTTAGAAAATGTATGCATTTAACGTTCCTTGTTACAGCAATGAGCAAACTGTTCTACCACTACAATCAGTTTAAAAGACCTAAGGAGCTTGAAGTCAGCTACTTTTACGATAGCGGCTTAGGAACTACGTATTAACAACAATGAAATTCTCATATCAATGGTAGTGGTGCTAGTGCACATGTAAAATGATAATTTTCGTGCTAGAAAGTCATCTTTGTAGAAAATGCATTGGACAGGCATAACACGCATTCTACGAGAATTTGTACTCATACATTCAACACGTGTAGATATGTAAGAGTGGTTACCGTTATTTTCATGTGCCAACTGCCAAGCCAATTTTCGATGCAGTATAGTAAGGTTTTTCGCTTGACCTTATATTTTGAAGTCTTAATTAGTTGTCTTAATTAGTTGTCTTAATTTCCAAATGCAAAGAGAGTTGAGAGCTTAATTACCAATATGTAAAATTTAGTTTCAAGCAGTGGTAAGTAAATTTCATTTTAAAAATTAAGATTTTATCCTTGTACAATTTAAGTGAACTGGAACGAGATAATTTTATATATGCTATATTGAGTAGGCAGTACTCTATATGAAAAACATATTCCATTCCATTTCAAGCTCACCTTTTAAAGAAAAGCGAGTAAACCAAAATGATCTAAAAGGATTTTTTTTTACATGCATATAATATTGTCTGTATAACAAATGGGTAGCATTACATGTGGAAAAGGAAATGAGAGCCATTTTAATTAAAAATCCGATGACATGTTTTGCATATTCATAAGTGTGAAAGGTTTTCAGTTTTTCTCCTAGTAATCTTGGTTTCGCATCTAACCTAAACTTATACTTTGTCCAGTTGTTGAGCTAAATATACCGGTGTGGTAGACGCAGTAAATCATTTTCGTTTTACAGTTCCCGTCAAATAGCTGACTAGTCGACTAGTAAATGTACAAATAGAAAGATAACATTTACTAGTTAGTAGTACTGCAAACATACCATAACATTAAATTTGGCCTGGTTGGTGATGATATACATAGTGGCAAGGTGTTTTTACTGCACCATGTGCGTTTCTAATCTTGTACACAAACCTCTGACGTAATTCTGACTGTGACTGCGGGCAAAAGGAAACAGAATGGCAAACATGTTAAATGTATGTATTTATGCAAGGTAGTTGTTTTCTTTCTGTGATTGCTCACTTGCTGACGGTAGACATTGATATTATGACGGTGATATTTTTAGTACTTTGGTGGATAAGCCTATGGCATGGCTTATAAGTACATATTCTTTAAAAGCATACTATAAAAAGCATGCATGGTCCGGGGCAATAAAAAGTTACATAGTAGCAAAGCAATCCACATTAATCTCAGAAATATGAATTGTTTTTTTGGTAGTCAACTATTTTAACGATCATTTTTTCAGAAAGAACGTGTGTTTAAAATATTTAAAACATACTTGGCTGCAAGTTTACTTATGCATTAGGCATGTAGTTATATATTTTATACATAAGCACATGCAGAAACGAAATTAGAATGGAATGTATGTTACTAGTTGAAGTGGCCCGTCCCAGAGGCCGAGCAGTCCTAGAAAATTAAGCATTAACAAAAACCAAGAATTTACA
>JAQFXM010008155.1:0-11001 GCA_034693345.1 Entomobrya multifasciata
CTTCAAAGCAGGTAACTCCCCCACAAACACATTATGCAAATTTCCCAATTCCCCAAAATCCCCCCGAAAAATTTCCAATGTTTCCAGTGTCCATCCAAAACCTGCTGTAATCCTCACCATTTCCAATTCCTGCCCAGGTCGAATTTGAACTCGAAAGATTTTCACTGGCAAACGAGCCTTATGCAATCCATCCATAACTGTCAACCCATTTGGTACACTGAGTATATCAATCTCCGTTAAATTGAAACGTTGAAATCCTGACAGTCGTCTAAAGGCAAACAAGCTTTTCCACAAATTTTCATCCAAATTTGTGACATTTTTCAAACTCAACTTCTCCAGTTTTCCAGAGCATCGTACTACTTCCGGTATAGTAAATGGACAAATTTCCCCGTCAACTGTAAGACTTTTAAGTTGACTTATTATTCGCGGTCGTTCCCGAATTAAAGTGACTAGACTTTTGGGACGCTGGTTTGTGCTTTCACTTTTTCTAATTTTCACTTTGGTGACAACCAATTCCTCCAAACTTTTTGCCTTTTCCAAAATAAGTGTTTCCACTGGAACTTCCGAAGATACTGACTGGACTAGAGTACACTGTTCCAAGTGGAGATACTTTATTTTGGGGCCCAGCTTTTTCCAAAACTTTTCTGAAGCCGGATTCTCAATTTGCCCCAGGTTGATTTCAACGTTAAAAAGCTTGTAACGCTTAAATGGTAGTTTATCCAATTGAACTAGATTTTCTTCTGAATTTTCGAGAAGACTGAGAAACTTGGAAATCGCAATACCAGTTTTGGAAAAGGGTAAAGTTGTAAGTTGCTCAGTTTCCTTGTTGAGTTTCAATGTTGCTGTTTCACGCCAGTTTGGAAGGGTTAAATCGTTCCAAAGCTTGCAGACCATACGAAAAGATTTAAGGTCGGTGTATGTTGGACTAGCATACTTGAAGACTTTGGTGACCAGCTATAAAAAATATTCATAAATTTAACATTGCGTTTAAGCTCAAATAATAGGTCATCCTTATAACAAATTCACAAAAATTAAATTAAATCATGTGTTTTTAAGGTTAACTTACCATTGGATTTAAGAAAGGATGCTCATGTCTAAAAAGACGATTTTTTTCTTCGATGCGTTGCCACAGTAACTGCTTCACTGGCTCGTTGTCACCACACAGTATAATTTCAATTCCACCCATTTTTTTAAATGAAATTTTTTTAACTTGTTTTGAACAACTACTATTAAACTTTTATTATAATTGGCTATGTGACTGTTTTGTAATTAATTGACTAATATTTTAATTGCAAATTTGACTAGATTGCAAGTAAGTTACGAATTAGAAATTTTAAACGCTACATATTACATGTATTTTTGTAATGTGCTGACTATTACACACCACAAAAAAAATGAAAAACTTCCCTTATCTCAAGTCCCCTCCGCTCCCTTCAAATTCTAAATACCAACTGCCAAACACCCTATCATATTTGTATTTTCATAATGCAAGCGCAAGTAAACAAGCTCATCATCTTTTTAGGTGAACGTAAGCATACAAATAGTGTACACTCACGAAACAAATTTAGCATCCTAATCCATCATGTTCCCTTCAACTACTCTTGAAACTCACAGTACAAAACTCAGGAACAGAAAAAAATAGGGGAGAGCCCTGAAAAATATATTTTGTTGTTTGTTGATTCAAGTGCACCTTTTTTTGGTTGGGTTTACTCACAAATGCATGCACTGTTTTCTAAAGACATCAAATATGATACAAACTGTGTATGAAATAGTGTTTCGGTGTTTCAATTCACCCTTCACCCTAACAATATTTTCACTAGTAAGCTGTGAATAACTTTTGTCGTGGGAACCAGGTGCGTACTACATGCTCACCAGCGTGCACACAAGAATGCCAGCTGCTGATTTTCCTTTCTTTTTTGAGTTGCTTTGTTATTGTAACGATTGTAGGAAAAAGCAGATGGATAACGGATACCGGTCTGAAAAAAGGGTCTCGTAAATATTTTGTTTTTATTCGGGGTTCCCTATTGCTCGACTAGAAACAGTGAACTCACTTTGTGATAAATATATGGGACATTATGAAAGATTGCAATAACAAATAGAGATTATTTTTTATATTAATATATTGCTCCATTAAAACATATATTTTACTTGGTACGCTTGTCTTATGTACGATTTTTGTTAGTTGCAGGCTAAGACAGTAAATTATTATTTCATAAATAATATTCATTTCCTGAAAGCATATCAGCACAATTTTAAAACATAATCAATTTTACTGCCATTATAATACTTGTAATGTTTGACGAATCAAAGATATATCTTTCCTATTTTATTGTTGTATCTATAGATCAGTGTAGTTTGATTCATCTTTTTAATCTCATGAAATGTTATTGAGGAGTATGCATTAAAGGAGCATTTGTGAAAATATTGATTGGTTGGAATAGCTCATTGCTTTTGGCAACACGTTTATCAAATAGTTTTTACTGAAAAAGGGTAGTTGGGAGAAAATAGCAAGCCGTAAATAGAATCAATGAAAATTATGCTCTTGGAATTCATATTATTTTTTAACATGAAATTCAAGTGGTTATTGATTCTTGTTTTGTTGTATGTTATTTCTGTATGGGCTTAACATTATAATTTGACTTTTTACTGCTTTTTTAATAGAACCAAATTCCATGAAAGGAACACTTCCGGTTTTCTGGGGTGAAGTGGCCACACAAATAATTGTATATTAGGTACCGACTAATAATTACAAGCTATTTGGAGAACTTGGTGTCGGACAACTTTTAAAAGTATCCGTATCTAATCGTTTTAACTAATTTTGTTGTTGTTTAAACATAAAAAAATATTGTCTATTCACTTTTGTGCGATGATAAAAAGTTTACAAGGTGTACAAGATAAAAGTTATGCCAAAACGAAGAAGGTTTTAAAGAATATGTTCAAGAGAAAGTTAATTATTTTAATAACGAAAATTCCACATACTTATAGAATTCATATAATTGTTGGACCTAGCATATAATCAAGATATTCGCCCGAAATGTATTTTTTAAACGACGTTTATTATTGCAAATTATGTACTAGCTTAAACTGAATGATATCATGATTAATATGCTTTTAAAAACGATTGATTGGTCCGAATTGATATTTTTCTCATTGAGTAAGCATAACGTTTGAATTGAATGATATATATAAGTTATTTTACTGTAATAAACCATTTCTGTGCCAGCCACATTGCAAACCAAATGTAAAATACAATGGTGTGTCCGGGCTAAATAAATACATGCCTGGGTTTAAATGAATTACATCAAATATTAATTTATAACTAAACTAAAAAACTAAACTGGACATTATCACATGCGTTGTTTTGGTAGTGAAGGTTAGCCCAACCGTTTTAGTTTCATACTTTACTGTTTAAATCCCAAACCTCAAATGATGCATCATGGCAATATATTGGATACGTCTATCGACTAGTACAAACAATTGTTATAATTAAAAATCATTGTTTTCCAGAATATATTTCGCCAATTTGGGAATTTGTGGATGCCATGAGAAATATGGTGTTCTTTTATTCGTGAGTAACGCCACGAGCTTGCCGTTTTACTACATGGGGCCAATTTTTAAATGGAAGTTCTAAATGTGCATTAGGTATGCTAATTGTGTTCATAATAAGTGCCAATGTTTGTGAAAACAAATACAGGAAAGTCTACTTGGGGTAATGTTCTAATAAGACAAAACTAAGGAAGTCTAAAATAGAACTTCTAAATCTGATTGTTAAATTAGATTAGCCAACAAAAATAATTCAATATTTGTTTTTCTATTTTTGTTTGTGCTTCTATTTTAGAAATCAATAATGCCAACTTGTGGTTGAATCTAGATGGCTAGTTGGCTTCCTAAGTTAGCAATAAATTCTTTTAATATCGTAACTGCACAAATAAAACAAATATAAAACTATTCATATTTACAAGTAAAATACATTGCGTTTTCATAAACCATGAACAAATACAAATTGTAAAATAATGTACATAAATCATTTAAAATTCTTAAAACACATAAATTGCTAAATCATAACATCATTGTACTTACAGAATTAGTATTATGAAAGCGTACACGCATGTGTAAATTATAGTTTAAAGGAAATGAACATGAGAGGAAACTGGCTTGTCACTTAAAACAAGTCATGACAAGTCATGAAAATGATTACGTAGATTAATGTATGTATACGTATCGCGTTTTTCTTTGCATCGAATTGGAGCAATGTGTGGCGAGTCATAAAGTTAAACAATTTTTCCGACGAAATAGAAAAAATAGATCTGTAGTTCCTTCACAAAAGTTGATGCACATTGACTCCTCTATCGAAATATGCAATCAAAAAATTCCGTCCATAAGTCAACATGTGACCTGTTTGACCCTGCTGTTCCGAAGGGGTTTGACCCAGGAAGCTGAATATCTCTAGAGATGAAGTACTTGGCCTGAAGTGTCTGTGTGCCAAGTTTGAAGTAAATCGGTTCATGTGTTTCAAAGTTAGAGCGCACACGGACAGACAGACAGACAGACGGACGGACAGACGGACGGACGGACAGACAAACAAACTAAAATTATAACCACGATGAATACATTCATCTACGTAATAAATAGGGTTTTTGTGCTTTTTTGATTAAAATATTTAAAAGATGGAATGATAAATTTTTGTCGAACAATAATTAAGGATTTAAAAGTATTTTAAGTGACGCTATTTTAAAGCTAGTGTATTCTGTCACTATACCACTTTACTGCTTAAGTGTAACTATTCATGTTACGCATTAACACAACTTGATTTGACTCCATGAACAGACATAACTTCTTATGATGCAGCATAATAAAGTAAAACCCAAGAAAACAAAATGTTCAAATGTACGATTATTGTAAAGTATCATAAATTAAACTATTCCTTGAAACTGGAAATGTTATCAAGTAGAACAATGAAACAATTCCAGTAAAAATGCATTATTTGGTATAAACAATGAAAGCAATAACATTTTCCAGACGTGACTAATGTTTTAGACATTGTGCTTATATGTTTACGATGTATGCTGCACTCTCTAAAGCTTCAAAAAATACCTGCTTCTAAATGAAGACTACTTATAGCAAATATAACAACTTTGCCGAAATGATGATCATGTGATAGATGAAAAGGATTATCATGACGAACATTGTTGTCGCCAATGAAAAATGCTTTCCAATGATGTCATGTTTGATATTGTAACTTAAATTCATATAATATGCGTAAATATAATAAATATATTCTAGATAGTAGTGCATACATTGTGTAAAAAACTAGACCGACAGAATGATGAAGCTATCCTATAAAGGCAGTTTTCAGACTTGAATTCGAAATAAGTGTCACCAAGTCAAACTCCAAAAAATCAGTTAACGTTGGAAAGGAGTCAAATCATATTCATTCATATAATCATGCAAGTGAAGAAACGGTTGCCCCATTTTCACCAAGTCCGAGTTGGACAATAGATAACAACTACTTGAATGGATTGTTTAGAAAACATTTATAAATGTAGCGTATTGTTATACATGTTTTTAAAAGTTTTTAACAAAGAACTTCAAATGGCTATGATATAAAAATTTTTTATTGCTGACACATAAATTATCTAATTGCTACCATGATCTATCATTCTCCCATTGAGTTGTACTGTTATTTTTACATTAATACACACACTACTTTGATTTTACTGTTTAGTTTTCAAAATATCTATTCTATCTATTCAATGATCTAGATCATATTAATCATTTCTCTAATTACACATACACCAGTTCTGATTAGAAATGGTACATGGGTACAGATGGTTTTTATGAGTTCTGTCAGTGAAAATAAAATGTAATAACGTCCATTATTTTTTTAAACTTCAGATCAGTCTGAGTACTTGCCACAGTTGTCATTAAATCAGCATGTAAAGATTTTACGAAAAGCGATAAAAATAGATTAAAATCATTTGATTCCGACATTTGCGTTTCAATCTCATGAGTCCTATTTAACATGTAACTAATATTTGTTGTATAATAAATTATAAAACAACTTAATTAAGTATTACAGGTAGAAATAAGGTAGTTATATTTTTCATGAATTCATCCAATAGCATAGAAACCCAAATCATTTAATTATATTTTTATGCAGTTATTATAAGTATTGAGTATTGGGAGCCCAATTTTACATAAAAAACACAGGCTTTTCCAGGTGTTAATTAATTAACGCTGACGTATTTTAATGTCTTTTCAATGCCATAATATAAGAGAAAATTCGATTCGCGTTCAGATTTTATCTAGAGAATGAGTTGTACAGTTTCATTCCATGTTGTGTTGTTAAAAATCATTCGTTTTGTTTAAAACTTCAAGATGAAGCTTTTTTGGATTGCATTAGTTTTTTTCGTGGGATTTATGTCGTTTAGATTCTTTGAGGTAAACATCATTTCCTGATTTTAATTTGAAATTAATTTGAGCTACATTTTAAAAAGTCAACTCCCAGAGATTAATACAAGGTATAAACTGTTATATATTTCAGTTCAGTGGAACTCCAAGTCCAAAAAGCAAGGCTTCTAAAGGTGGCAGGAGTGGATAATAAATAATGAAATCGTAATTTTATTTAACTGTACCTTTTCAAGGATGAACCATTAGATAAAAATTACCCATATGTTATCAAAATTCAAAAAAACGTAATTGGAATAAAATTTACTCAAAAATATGTCCAAAATCATTTTATTGAAAGCCCCTAACTTATTCGAGATTGATCCATAAATGAAGAGTTTTAACAGTGCGATTGAATTCCTAACAAGTATGAACACTTGGCACCTTGTTATGGTAAATAAGATCATTGAAAATGAAGGGTTCTCTACATTACAGGTGTGGAAATTTACGTAATGAATTTAACATTTAAAGTTGCATAGCATCTTTATGCCCTTGCCATCCGATAAAATATCCTAAAACTGAATCATGTGTAGTAATTATCCATAAGGAGTAGCACTTCATGAGGAATAATTTGTGCATACGAATATCAAAAAGCCGACATAAAAAGCATGCTGAAAATGTAACACAAGATTTCAATAATGTGTACATAAATACTTCATAATTTTGTGTAACTATACTTATGCCAATGAAATTTCTACGAAATTACCAACCTCAAAAGATACAGTACAAAAACATACAAATATGTACACATTTTCATTCTAAAATACAATTTCAACCAAGATTTATTATAAACCGATCTAATCAATTAATTACCCAATATTATAAGCGTACAGGCTGTAGGTCACACTATTCCATTCATACATTTTAAAAGTTTTATGGAACTGGGTGTGTACACACACATATAGCGAGAGGTTTTAACTAAATGCATAGAGAATTGTCACAGTCACGAGGAAAACGAAAGAATATGCCAGCAACTTAGCCGCAATTAACCAATTCGCATCTTGCACTGAATCCTGACTTAATTTGAAATAAAGTGTTGTCTTTGCTAAAATAGGTAATTATTTAAAAGGTTTAGTTTAGAACTGAGATTTATCTCGAATTTCTCTACTACGTAAAGGCAGAGATAACGTTGTGTTATCTTATGAAGATTCGTGTTAGCAATTTATTTTACTTGGTACCAAAGAATGCTTTGCTTTGTACGCAGCTGCTGGTTATGAAAATGTGTGTACAAAGACCAGTTAGTGACATTTTATTCGATTTATGTACATTATATATAAAAGACTAGTCACAGTAAAAAGTAAGACAAAAAAGAGAAGGAAATGGTTAATTTTAATATCAGTCAAGCAAAGTCAATTGGGAAGGTGAGGTTGAGATGATATGGTGATACGAACTGAACGTAAAAACGTTTTCATGTATTTTCAAAATCTTCAAGAGTAATTCAATCTTTTTAAGATATGATCATAATCACACAACTTTTACTCATCCGCTAACTGATTTTTTGTAAACAGTGGAAGTTTTTAAGTTTCTACGAGTAGAAAAAGTTAAATATAAAATGGAGGGAATTTACTTATCAGAAACCCTAAAATCTCCGAGTACTTCTACTGGTTGCGAGAAAAAGAAAGGGCGGAGAACTTCATCGCCTGATTATGATCTTGATGAAATTATGAACAAACCTGCAGCACAAAAGAGGAGACAGAAGAGTCGTGGATACTTGGTATTTTTGGTTGCACTTGTTATCATCACACTTCAGTTTGCCGCCAGCCCTGTATTGTCTGCGTCTTTGAATAAGGTATGTACTGGAATTATTTGAAATCCTTTTAAGAATTGTAATGGTTTCGTAATATTTATGATCATAACATTTCGATCGGCGTTTAAATTTTGAAGAAAACTTTCTAAAATTTTGTTCGTAATTGATTTCAACCTTTCTTTGTTCATAGCGTTCGACCGACCAATCAGCGGATGTTTGCGGGACAAATGAAATTTGTAGATCGAATATTTACCACTCGTCTACTAGGAACTTGCAGTACGTCTTACATAGCTCGTAAGTATTTCAAACAGATTTTTATGATAAAAAAGTCGAATCTTTTTCGTAAATTTAAACATTTTTCTGAAATTATTCTTATATTTTGTAGATGTAAATGTCAATCTCCCAATAAAAGTTGCAATCTCGCTGAAGATGATATTTCTATTTCAGCATACATTTGTAGGTGCAGGGACCACTAAGAAAAGATTCGCGCCGACCGTGTTATGTACATTTTAAATCACATTATACATAATTAAAATCTAGTTCCTTCACATAACTGAATTTTATGTTTAAAAAATTATCAAATATTTTAATTTTTGACGGATACTTTATTACATTAATTTTTGTAAAACAGAAATAGGGTGGTTTTATGGAAATAATTTTTAATGGTTGTAATTTATGAAGAAGTTTTACTATCAATTAGCATTTTCTTCCATTCTATTTCTAACACCAAAGTAACCCAACACAACAGAGCCTAAATTTGATGAACTATCCGTACATCTGCCAATCAGCTTCTTAGTTGAGCAGCCTGAGATAGCACAATGTACTTGTTCTTTGGCTTTAGTACGAAAAATTCTATATAAGACGATTCATAGAATAAAAAAGCCTACTCTTAAAATCAATAGTAGAACGTCTTCAATTGTTGATTGAAAATTGAATAATACTGAGAAACACCTGCGAAAAACCGGTATCAAACTAATCCAATTTTTTCGAAAATTATTTAAATCGATTAGTCAACATGCAAATATTTTAGCAAAGAACTCATAACATGCTTAAAAATTGTAAGGTAGTAGACGGGTCGACGCCTAAACTTCAGGTTTCAAATATATTTTGATCAGGTTGATTTTCCAGAAGTCTGTCTTTCGACGGGTCAGTGAAATGGTACATGCAAAATTATCATTTCATTGAAATTAAGTGATGCCTTCGGGTACAGATTTGATTTACCCTTGGGCGTTCAAGAATTACTCTATAATTTCAAAATGAGTACAATTCATGTAAACCAATGATATATTTCTTGCAAATCATGTAGGTGTTAGTGAAAGTATATAAAAAATGTCCGAAATTAAGCTTAAAAAGAAATCGCACGATTTTACTGGTCAACTTTATCACCTAAGAAATGAAATTAAGCTTAAAAACAAATCGCACGATTTTACTGGTCAACTTTATCACCTAAGAAATGAAATTAAACTTCAATACCGGTTTCTAAGTGAAACGAAACACCTCAAATAGTAACATATAACGTTTATGTAATCAAATCAGCATAAATTTATCGGTCAATTTTAAAAAGTTTATTGATCTGTACTTTCTATCGTATAAACTGAAATGCATTGGCAGGTTTTTTTTTAGCTACCATAATAGTAACACTTAAGCTGTCCACGACAACAATAAACACTTCATTGCGGTTCCCAACTGTCTGATAAAACGGGCTATAGGACATGCGGCAGTCCACGTGACAAGACTTTCTCGACTTATAAGTTTGGCAATATCAACGTCACTAAAATTACTTTATATAAGAGCTTCTTTGAGTGCATCAACATGTCATAATGCCTTTTTATACATTTTGAGCTGGACCTGCATAATGAATTCATATAGTACATTACTCTTTGCATGATGACAACGTCAATATATGTAGTATTCATAATCAGCTAGGCATTATGCAATTTTCATGGATGTTAGTAGCAATTTTTATTGCGTATCATGTTTAGCAACAAATTAATCACAGATCCAATGACATCTTCTTGGAAGATTACATTGGCTTTCTTTGTTTGTTTTAATACTTGGAGCTACTACGCACGTATGTTCAACCTAACTAGCAACAAAATGAGGTACTTTATATTTTCCCCGAACAAATTTCGGCGGACATGCTTTTCAAAAGATTACAAATATATTTTTATTAGTAACAGCATTATAAACATTATTCAAATCAGGCTGTTATTTTAATAGCATTGTAACAGTGATGTCAATTTCAAGGTTATTTTTTGTCTTTCAAAGTATTTGACACATGTCATTCAACCTTTTTGTTTATAGTTCCTAGAAAAATCTTCCTATCCGTTTTCCAATCTTTAACCTTTAAAAACGTTCCTTAAGTATTGCTTTGTCTTATAGAGCTAAAAGATGTAAAAATGGTTGGAGTACCCATTACAAATTTTATTCTCAGTATGCAATGGTTCGAAATTTTTCCACAAATATTTACATATCATCTTCATGTCCTTGTCATATGATAACGATCTGCTAAAATTGGAATATATGTAGTAATTATCCGTAAGCAACAACACTTCTTGATAAATCAATTTGTTTATAAAAAGCCGACATAAATAGTGTTTTAAATATTATATTCAAGGAGATTTCAATAATATGTACATAAATACTTCAATCAAATTGTCTAAGCATACTTACGTCAATGAAAATTCAACGAAGTGAACCAACCTTAAAATATAAAATGGTAAGAACATAGTGTTATGTATGTAAATACTTTGTAAATGAAGATTGATAATGTAGCAAGTAAATCGATTAATTATCCAATAATATAC
>JAQFXM010008156.1:0-11000 GCA_034693345.1 Entomobrya multifasciata
GGGACGGAAGTTCTGGCCTTGTTTATTTTTGGAATTAGGTCAACTTATTTTTAATTCATTTAAAAAAGGATTGATAATTCAAATTAGTTTTTAATTATTCAATTTAATTGTAAAAGTTTTAAGTTTGGTGACATGCCCAATGAAGAGAAAAGACTTGGGCAATTTTGTTACGGAATCTAAAAGAGGAACCAGTTCAACGCATTCCTAAATACTCACTTTGCCCCAATGTTTACATATGTATAGACGCGCTACTTAAACTCAAATATAAAATATTCTCAATTAATCAGCCAGTTAATTAAAAATTTTATTTAAAAAAGATACGTGTAGTGAAAATATTTAAAGTGGCCAGTTAATCAATCAAATAAATCAGTTATAAATCACACATTTATTTTAACTGAAATATTCTATATTTAAATATTAACAAATTAATCCATTCTGGCTATTGTTTTCAGATATTAAAATTAATAATTTCCCCCGCTGACGTCCCAACCACTTAAATGTCCAGCCTAGTGATCAGCTGTTCTGTTTGAAGCCTTTGGCTGGTTTGGGTCAACAAAAAAACTAACCGCTGTATTCATTAAATTATAAATGTGGTGGTTTTTAAATTGTAATCAGTTAAAGTTAAAAAATTATGGATCCGGATTAGAAAAATAGGAAAAATAGATGGGTATGGAATTTGGCAATGAGGAGGAGAATAGTCAGTTCAGTTGACATGATAAGAGGAACAGTCAATAAGGTTGGTGAGCAAATTGGTAGTGACAGATTTGATGAGAAATTAAAATGGAAATATTTTTTTAATGAATATTAAAATTTTCAAAACTGTAGTTTTATTTAATCTTTTCCCATTTAAATCGCAAATTGGTTTAATAAATTCGAAAGGGATGACGAATAACAAGTTGAAAGGATGGGTGTGGCGAAAATGAAGGAGGCGAGGATAAAATATCCATTCGATAACCTCATAATAGTTTAACTACTACAATTAACTAATTATTGCTAGTTTAATTGATGTGGTTCGGTTAAGGTGAGATGTTGGTCCCAGCTTAGTGTCCTTGTCAATTGTGCACCCATCACCCATTCCGGAATCAGATCCTCTTCCGGAAAATGTAAAAATAATTAGTTAACTGCTTACTTTTTTTATTTTGAAAAAAATAACAGAGCTATCACAAAAATAAGTTTTGGGTAATTAGAAATCAGCTGATTGTTGGACTCGGCTGCTGAGTGGTCGTGGCAAGGTGGCCGTGGTGATGTTGATGATTAATGATTTAGCTAAAAAATAATCAAGCATGAAAAAATGAGCTAACCTATTTTTGGAATGACCGCAAAAATTGGCTCCAATTAAAAATAAGTGAAATAATTTTTTACCGTAAAGTGATGTCTCTCGGATCCTCCTGCCTCTGACGACGATAATTATTGTCATCTAGAAAATAAAATCGCTTTCAATTTAGAATTGCGCACAAAGTTATTTTTAATACAGAAAAATATTCAATAAACTATTAACGCGGCTTACACTCACTTAATTATAATTAAGAGTGATGACTCACTCACTGATGACCTTTTCTGAGTTGACTCGTGGATGGATTGGACGGACGGATGGATGGAAAGTGGGGCTTTTGAAGTTTCCCATGTTTTTACCTTGAAATTACAGCACTAAATAAAATAAAAATAAATGTTAATTTACAAATTAATTAATTTGTTTGTTTTTTTTAAATTAAACTGTTGTCTTTTTTCAATTAAATTGTTTGTCTTTTTTAAATTAAATCAATTTTTTATTTAGAAATTATACAATCGTTTTAAAAATATTTTTCTTGCCCAAATCGTTTTTTTTTCTGATTTTGTTTTAAAAAATTTACTGGTTACCATGACAACAAATTACAATAAAATTCCTAGTCGCCTTGACAACGGATTAAGATTTAAAAAATCTGGTTACTATGACAACGGATTAATATTACATTTTACGTTGCCATGGCAACGGATTAACATTTGCATGCTGGTTACCATAACAACAACATGCTGGTTCAAAACAGTTTTATTTTTCAAATTAAGATTTAATTGTGATACCTTCAGGAAGTTTTGTTTGGATTTTTTTTTGCTACAGTTCACTATACAGTTACATTTCCAATAATATAGTTTACGGAAACATACATATTTATCATGCACTTGTAAACATTCACTACTTTATACAATTAGCCATTTCCTAATTTTATATCGTCTATTAGTTGTGGAGACCATATTTATTCTTGTAGCAGGAACCTTATCACGACGAGCATAGCGTCTGAGTAAACTTAATAAGCAAAAGTAAAATTTAAATAATTTGTAAAAAATAGCTTTACGTATTTCAACAATGTATACGAGTAGAGATAGCCCTAATCCAGAAAGTCCAATCAGAAAAATAACTACTATATTTCCCTTCATGTTTGGTTTTTGTATTGGAATTTCCGGGTATTTTATCTTCTCATAAATGGACCCAATTAAACTTTGCAACCATTCGAGAGTTCCCGACTCTGGAGCGGCAGATGCGCGTCTAATAATGTTCAGAGGGATCACCCCTTTCAGTTCAATTTTTATCGATAGTGTTGCAAATGATTCTTGTCCAATACTTGTATACGAGTTTCTACTCTGAAGAAGTTTCGAGTAGTACTTACTCACATATCGAGGTAGTAACCAAGCCGATTTGTCTGGACAATCTTTCAACTCGTTAAATATCATTTTTTCCTGGTTGTCAAAAAAATGTTCCTTGAACGCATTGTCCCATCTCTTTATAAAGCTCTCATATGCCCTACTATTTTCCTCCTCTGCCGAAAAAGGTATCAATCCGATGTTATCAAGTGGCTGAAGACTTTTAAATGGTTGCGCAAGAAGTTGCATAAACTTGGGATGCGAAGTAGCATGTAAAAGTGTCTCCCGTGTCTGGTTATATTTCTTGGTACTGTTTATGGTTCCAGCGTTACCGTAATCCAAATAATACCAAAATGATTCCGTGTTGCAATATATATTTCTATTATAGCCAAAGTACATATCAATAACGAAGACTTTTGTTTTTTCAAGAGTATAGTTCTGCATATCTTTAACCCAGTTTTTTGAATATTTGAATGCATAATCTATGTTAGTTAATCTGGTGTAAAGGGTTACATTGTCACGAAGAAGATCCATCATCAGTTTGTAAGGAACTATTTGTTTGGGTTTTACAATATTATACACATTTGTGCTTTTGTAAGCATTACTAAGTACCACGCCAGCTAAGAGTGTTCCACCGATCATAATTCGAAACCTTGGGGACATATTTATGCTCGTGGGAAAGGGGTCTCCTTGTTCCACAAATACTTTTATCAAAAACATGAGCTTATGTGTAAACTGTTGTTGACTTTTTAAAATGTTTTCGCGAGATAAGCTCATGAAACCAAGTAGAAGAAGAATTAACGCAAGACACATGCAAATCCAAACATATTCGTCGAAAACCTTCCAAAACTGATCGAAGGGAAATGAACTATAACCTTGATTTTTACAAGTAATAAAGCTAAACGGACTGAGAGCATTTGTGATTTGTAAAAAACTATTTGGATTTGACATCGCCCTAGTTTTTATCAACATTTGAATTTCAAATGGATAGTTTTTACCATTGACATTGGAAACATTGCCTAAAACATCTTTCAAGAACCATGAAAAAACAAAGGCCAACCTATTAATTATGTCATCATCTAAGCTTTTTGCCAATTTTGATTTAACGACATCTGCAAATTGAAATCTAGTATTTGTTTCATGTAAGTTTTCAAGAAATGCAGTAATTTTGTTGTTTATTAGGCTTTTCGGTATCGGAATGACCCTGAAAGTGGTTGGGTAATCGTTAGATACTTTTGCAATCGAGTATAAACTCAAACGTTCGAATTTTAAGATCACTGTTCTGTAAAAACTCAAACAATCTGGACATGGTATCAAAGCTTGTACCCTATTCACTATGCAAGACGAGCCTTGCAGACGCGTACGTCTACATGAAACATACGCTTTCAACAGTATTTCAGTTAGAAGTGTATAATATAAACCATCGTTATATTTCGACATGAAGTAGTCGTTCATTTTTTTACCATCGATCCAAACTGATAGCGGGGTTAGATTTCGAAGGTATGAGTCATCTATACTGATGTAAATGTTTATGGGCGGTATAACACTTGGCACGGAGTAAAGTCTAGAAGCTGTGCGTTTTTCTTTAGGCCTTTTAAAAATATTTGTCAGTAATCCTGTTAGCAACACATAATTGTGCATGAAAAGTTCCATTTGCACTTGACACTGCCACGGTTTTGATGCACGAATTAACTCATCTCGATTGAATGTGACACAAAAGTCGCTGTTATAATTATCATTTAGATCTATTGGAGCAAAGAATTGTGAGTTTGGACATGGCAGTGGTATTGATGCAAATGGGTGCTTAGGCTTTTTAATTGTTCCGTTAATAGTAAAATTTGAATTTGATGGTGCCCAGACAAGATTGACGAACAACTGTTGGTACGAATAATCTAATGAGTGTGTTAGCAAAGCTAAGTCAAATTTTCTAACAACAGTTGGGGTGTACCCAATTGCACCAAAGTCTACTCCTTGAAAATTATTTACAACGATTAGGCACCTGTTCTCTTCAAATTTTCCTAAAATTGTACTTAAACCGAAGCTAGAGGGGTGCATCGGATTCGAAATATATTCATTCGATTCTTGAAAAATCGCTTTCATTAAATCGTCGCCGAATTCATGAGAATAGCTCCAACTGAAGTTATCGTAAAGACGAAAAGGTTTGTCTAGAATTAGATTATCCAAGGAAGTAACATTAATATAATACTTGGTTGTTGGGCTTGTTGGTATATCATCGTCAGCATTATTTGGCCTAACAAATATAAGACACAAAAGTAAGTTCACTAAAATCATTTTTGTTGTTATTTCTTAGGAACTAAGTGCTGTTTTTCCAGTTTAGTTTGAACTTGATAAGTCTGGTTTTCAATGATGAAAAGTTACCTCAAAACTAATAGGTAAAGAGCATTACTCATTTTGTAGAAAATAAAAATAACTAGTTGCATAGTGTTCATGTCTGAACAAAACATCACTATGGATTTTTTAAATTGTTTTTTTTTTGTAATTCACTTTGTCCACAAAAACGTTTTTAAGGGCAGCGGATTGCTGGTTACCTTTTTGTGGAGACCTCAATAGCAGGATACTCTTTACAAATAATGTGGTATCAAATTAAAATTCGTAAATACTATAAAATGTGAAGTTATCATTTAAAAATGGAGACATTACGAAGGTAAAAATATGATGAAAATTGTCCACCATACGTTTATTGACAAAACACTGGCAAATCTACATGCAAACTTGTTATAGTGTAACAAATTTGAAGCAAGGCCTTTGGGATCGCAGCACGCTCTACTACATCTTCTTACCTACTAACTATTCACCTACTGCTAACTTTATTTTAAATTGTTTGCATTTGCAAGTTTTCTGACTGCTTTCTGGTCTAAAGCTTTGTTTTTTATGTAGATCGTGTGCTGGGCTATATGGCAATGTCCTGGTTTAACCTCATCAAGCGAGACCAGAATATTACGTCGAAAACCGTCATGGGTGGAGTAAGTTTTTAATTTGTTTAATGCCAAGCTACCTGAAATCGTAAAATATATATCAGAGAGAGGAATTGTATGAATTTGCACAATTCTAAATTGAACAGGATACTTGGACATTGGATATTTGAACTAAAAATATGCGAACTATGTTAAATTATTCTAACTTTCGTACAATTTGGTAACTTCAGGTTCCATGCATATAATACGTAATATTTAGCCACTAGAAATGATAAGATCATATCAAATTTCTTTGCCTCATTTTTTTAAATTTATTAAAATGGCTTTGAATAAATCTTTAAATTATATGATTTGCAGAAAAATGGAATAGTTACCTAGTTTCTTTCTTTAAAAGATGCAATCTTTGGTACTTAAAACTGGTTAAAATTTGAAGCGATTATAGTTCCCCGCTAAACGTTATTAAAATAAATTAGTATTTAATTACTAACCCCTAATTTGGCTTGTTTTATAGGATCTGATGAATACGTAAATGTTCGCAATAACCTGAATATATTTATATTAATTTTGATTTATAAACTTATTCAAACTGATTTGATAATTTCCTAATATCATAAATCTAATATTTTACGGGCAGCTTAGCTACCGTGTTTTTCAAAAACATTGTTTTAATATTTATTTCAGGCATCTAACGTTGAATGAATACATTTACATATTTTGCTGTTCATTGAATTTACTTACTCAAAAAATTATTTCCAACCTTTATATGGTCTTGTTTTTAACCTAAATGTTTTTGATATAATGATATATAATGTTGCGCGTGGAGCTGGTAAATAAACATTTTTTTTTACTTTTAAAATAAACTTTTAATAATATTTTGCTCAAACGTAATATTTTTTTCATAATAATAAGCATATAAAAGCAACATAACATTGCTTGTCAAACACCAGCACAACATTCCAGCTTTTTTTTGAGGTACATGCGTACTTAATCATACTTATTTACGATGTAGCAGAATAAAAAACTCATAAACCTTTTTCGTGTATTAAGTTACAATGCCGTATTTTCTTGAATATGCATTATTTAAAAAAAGTTAAAAAGTCACAAAATCAAACCATCTGAGTAAATCAAGTTTAAAGTATGAGCACGCTTACGTTTTGCCGCTGAACTTGATATGCTAGCATATTTAACAGCCCATGTTGTGGAGAGCCCAGAACTAATACCCACTTCTCACAACCGATGTCACTCATCAAAGCTTACACGTTCCATAATGGAAAGTTGCATTAAATCGATCTATAAGAACTATCAAAAATTACTTGTGTTATGTTCAAAATCTCTTCTTGGGACCGTCTCAAATCTTTATTGCTGCTTATGCGCAATGAGCAACTGCAATACCACTTTTTGTTTGTTTAGCACTTCACCTTGGAAAAAATTTCGCGTTACTTATTTTAAAATTCTCAAAAGGAATAACAGTTAAGGAATATATAATAGACCTGCTTTCGAAAGACTCACAAATAAACTTTGCATTTAAAATTCAAAAACCATATCAGCAACCACATCAGTTTATTCTCACTACGTAAAAAATTATATGAAATTAGGTTGACAAGATTATAAATATTAGCACTTCTACTTGAATTTTTCATAATCAAACTTAAGATTTTCAGCTAAAATATTTTTAAGTCGATTGTACAGAAAATATGCAGCTCTATTTATGGGTCGGTATAATGTCTCAGAAGCCCTTGTCGGAGTGTTACCTTTTGTCAAACAACGTTAGCCGAAATTTTACTTGTCGAAAAATATTAGACGATACAAAACTTGTCGAAATTTTTAAAGAGAATTATTTTAGTAGAATATTTTCAAAATTTTCTATTGCATTGTGTAAATTTAAGTGGAATTTTTAGAACTTCATATACGTTAATTGTACTTAAACTTTTAATCGTCCTATATGCCTTTATGTGCATATCGTTTATCTTTTTCTGCTTCGTGTTGCAATTAGTTGAAATGGTGCGAGCCTGTGGTTTTTTCTAGGCTGTAAACTTTATCTAATGTAGTTTCGTGGACTATAGCCCGTGCCACTTTCAATAAATTATTATGAAAAGTCCTAAATATATTCTAGCATACATTTTTCACAAACCATTCGGTACGTCAAATACATATGGTTGAGTCTCAGGGTGTCCGAATTTAGTGTCTTAAATACCAAATCTTCATTGCCTTATCAAATTATAGTTAGCCATTCATCAGCAGCATCATCATAATATGGACTATTTTAAATGGCCAGTGTGGGGATTACGCTGACATGATTTATACTAATCATGCTTCATACATTACATTGCACTGCACCATATTGTTGACTGTCTAAAAGAATTTGGAGGCTTACATGCAACGATAGTGTTTAATACCATTCGCGTCCTTGTCAAATCAATACAAATTGTATTTAAACTGAAACTACGAAAAAAATTCAAACAGAAAATAGCATTTTGCCTGTCGTGAGTAATTTTGACTTAAATGTGAATTCGCAGTGCAATGCTAATTTGAAAATTGAATCAAATTCGACAAATGAAATTTCGACAAAATTACTTTTTTGACAAAAAGATTTCGCTTAACGTTTTTCGACAAGAGGTAACACGCCAAGCATCTCTTCTGACATTTTATCGGCACCCCTCTTTTTTCGTAATTTGATTTTTTCATGTTCCCATACAAATTTGACATTTTCTTGAATTAGTTATTTACTTGTGAAACATTGTCTACTGTAACAAATGCGTAATGTAAATGGTTACAATTAAGCTTATACTGTTAATATTTTTTAAGTTGATACATAAAATATAATAGAAATTAATTCCAGAAAATATTATTAAAGATAAGGAAAAAGGACTGTTAGCCAGTCATGGTCTGACATTTGGCGAGACTTTGGCTACATGAAAACAAAAACACGAACTCTTGATTCTGTATGTCATTACAGATAAGTGATATCCATGTTTGGACTTGCAAGGTAAAGTCTTTAGGTTCCGCTCCGAGTCCAGCATGCCACTATGTGAAAAATATTCGTTATTAAGTGTAAATTAAATATCCATATTCATTTTTCTGTAAAATGAACATTTCACATGGTCACCAATTTGCTGCGTGTAACCCTACACTCCGTATATGATAGCTTGCAGGCTACTAGACAAAATTCCTAGTTAAATACTCATACTTTGAATCATGAAGGGACAATTGTAGACAAATTTTATTAAAAATATGACATATTTAAATATTTCACGAACCAAACATACAAGCAGTTGGAGATACACTTCTTGATGATAGCCATTCCAATCGACTAGTCATTAAACTTATCTGGAGCCAAAATGGGGATTTTAACTTTTCAGAGCCAAAGTGTAATACATTTTCAGCAAAATGATCTATTTAACTCTGACCAATCAATTAATAGCTAGCATCTTTAATAATGTATAATGTGTAATGAAATAGCTATTATGCAGTGTACTGTTGCAATGGCATAGGGCCAGATGCAGAATGAATAAAGTATGTCAAATGTTCGTTGAATCGTGTAAGCCTTTGATTAGCCTTTATTCGTACAGAGAACCCATGCATTTGCTCCATATAACACCACTCATGTTAGGAATACTGTCTGCTTTAACTTATCGAGTTAAAATCGTCTCAACAAAAAATAGTTAGAATCTAAAAACGTCCGTACCTTCTTCTGAAGCGTTACACAACTCTAATATGTTGGTTTGAATTCGTTTTTAAAATAGAAATTTCAAATATTTACAAATTTTAATTTTCCCTTCATCCAGGTGCACTCTAAGATAACAAAACTTTGGTGAAATCACTGTACGTTGTCATACTATCTGTTTTGTGCTCATTTTGCCCTAATTTTGGTTTAACCTTACAAACATCGGATTTAGACATCGAAGGCGATAAACAACCGGTCAATTCTTTTTATAAATGTCTAAATAACTTAATTAATTTGAGAGGATTAAATGTGATTTTTTCGGATAATTTCAATACAGGCCGACAAGCTCTCTAATTGGGTATTAATTACAAACCTTACACAAATAATGATTACTGGCGAGACGATTGTAAACAATAAATCCATTTGGTTTACGAAGACAAATTTGCTTTTATAAATGGATACACTGTTTTTACGTTCTTAAATATTTCGTTAAGAAACAAAAAATGTGAAGCCAATTTTTATCTGCATACCAGTCGCCACAATTTTCAACAGAGACTCTGTTTCAGCATTACCGTTACTAATATTCGTTTTTACTATAGCAAAAGGACTATGTAAACTCGACACCTAAACATACTATTCTCATATGCAAAAACTTTCCGGACTCTATTTGTGAATACAATCAAGAAGAAATAATTGGATTTAAAACGTACTCACACATGCGTATTTTCAAAATTTTGTTGAAGTCGTTTTAATTTGGAAAACATAAACAATTTGCAAATACAGTGTCCGTATTGTAATCCCTGTGATCCGTTTGGCAGAATTGAAATAAAATCAGCACGACGAAATTTCAAGTGTCATTGATCGAAGGAAATCAAAATTATTGAAATACGTACCGCAACGCGGGTATATCCAGCTATGGTAACTTACACAAACCAGAACACATGAAAAAAGAGGAAACATTATACCATTATACCTTTTAAAAATTACAGAATGACGAAAACAAACAGGAAAATATTCAAAAGAATATTTACTTATTTAGTTTTCATTTTCTCGTTCATATTGGTTGATATGTTCATATTTTTTGGCTAGCCTATGTTATTCTAGACATTAGTAAATGGATGCCGCGCTGTGCAATTATAAAAGCGTTTTTTTACTGAGCATGGAAGGCTACCTAAAGGTTTCGAAAAAAGGTTCCACTTTGATTATTTATAGAGAGGAATGGCAGTATGTCGATGAATAATTGAAACGTTAATTTCGTGTGACTTAATTTGTTCTAAATTATATAGAAATTATATAGCATCTCATAACAGATATTTATGGTAGCACATTTTTATTTTTTATCAAATTTTGGAATATTTTAATATATTTTTACCTGAGAACTGCTAAAAAATTCCGCTCAAATGAGACGTTAAAATAAGTTTCCTGGCAAACTTTGTGACGTAGATCACGATTCTGAATTTATTTTCATGTAAAAGTAACTATTTTTGCTTTAATTTACACCCCAGTTTGCACTAACGCAGACAGCACCCAAACAGCTGAGTGCCTCTTTTTTTCTGACACGGGAACTAAAAAAATGTCTCGAAGTTCAGACGACGTAACATAGAATTTCTGGGGTAGTTTTTGACGTAGATTAAGATTCTGAATTTATTTTTCTACAAAATTGACTTTTTCTATTTTTAATTTGCACCCACATTCGCTCCAACGCATGCACGGTTAACAGGCAAACAGCTAAGCTGACGCCCGCTGCTACTTTTTTTCTGGAAATGAGCGTTAGCTCAGCTGTT
>JAQFXM010008157.1:0-10996 GCA_034693345.1 Entomobrya multifasciata
ACTTAAAATTGTTGGTGCTGTGATACTTGATATTGATAATGCCACAGAAGATGACCACGAGTTTTTGGCAACCGTCAAAGGAGCCTATTTCTTGAACGGTATAAAATGGGTTTATGACAAAAAAGAAATGAGTAATTTGCAATTAGAGCTTTACAAAAATGAGTTGTTGGACCGTACACCAAAACTCGAGAAGTTGGATACTCTGGAATTACAGTACTTTCCCGTTGGTAACCTGGATACATCTTTTTATTGGCCATACCTGGAAGAACTCGTAGGCGATATAATGATCAAACCGTATTATCAAAGTCAGCTTAAAACTTCACAGTTAGCTTGGGCCAACAATATGCTGAACTTCAAACTGTGCAACGTGAAGGAATTTAAACTTGTCCACTTGCAATGTAAATTGGAGGAGCTGGAATTTCAGAGCCCTGTGGAAAAATTAACGTTATTAAAGCCTTTTTGTAAGGTTTATTTTGTAGAAGTATTTCAAAAGTTTCCAAGGCTGCGATACCTATGTATTGACAAAAACATATTGACAAGCATAAGTGTATATGATTTCCCTGGAAATAGTGTTCACACTTTGGAGATAATAGACATATCCAAGATTACGTTCCGTCTGATTTGAGAATTGTGTTACCAAAGTTGCGCTGTTTAATTCTTCGAGGTTGCCAAAAACAGTACGAAATGTTTTCGTTGGATCGAAATTATGACCAAAGTTTCGAAAAGAGGAGACTGAAAATTGGAAATTTAACTGGCGGTGGAACATCGTACGACTCCAATGTTTGGACAAATCTGCCACAACTTGAGGTTATGACGTTCCAGTTCCAGGATCACAGTTACATGTCCAGAAATTATGGTACAAGACACGCGTATTGTGAGTGTCAATATGCAAAGGGAAGTAAATATGAGTGTCCATTTAAAAACCTTGTTGAAACTCGGGAGGGTTTTCAGAGATATCAGGATAGAGTGTCACGATTGATGGAGAAATGCTTCACTTTGGAGTCAGCAAATGTGACTGATTTCGACATGAGTGTACCTAGTCAAACAACTAGCAGTTCGAGAAGTCAGGTCTTTGAGATGGAGAAGAACAGGAGAACAATTCTGGGAATCGAAAAGGATGACATTATTGAGACTCACGCTTTACCTTTCATTTTGCCGTATCTTGATCGCAAGGATATTATCAGATGTCGTGTATTGAATAAGCAGTGGCGTGTAATAGTGGATGACTTTATTGAAAAATCTATTGTGCCTCAGCATTACAACGACAAAGCTTATTTAGAAGAGATGGAAAAGTGTCCATATCACCCTCTGCCTCTGCCAAAGTTTAGAACTGTTGAGCACGCCTACTATTTCAAGAGTGAAAGGATCCTGGAACTATTTAATGAAATGATGGCATCCCACTTGGACTCAGGAATAAACCCATTTGTGGATGGAGCAACAATAACTTTGGATAACTTGTTTGTTAACTCACCGCTTCTAATACCAGCCTTAAAGACGTTTTTGGAGGAGTTTGGAGTGAACATTCGACATCTCGTAATTCAACAAACTAGAGAAGATGAAGGTGGAATGGATGTGGTTCGGTTTGTTGAATTTGTGAAATTGTGCCTTCGACATGTTCCAAGCTTGGAAAGACTGAAAGTTATTGCGATCTGTCCAGTTGAACTGGAACAAAGTGAAATGGACCGAATAAAGATGGATGTCTACAGAAATGAGTTACTTAGCCGTTCAACCAAACTTGACAAACTGAATACTTTACAGTTGGAGTTTTCCTATCCTGACCAAAAAGTAGATTATAATGGTCGTCGTCTTAAAATTCAAAAAGTGCCGTATATGGATGAAATTTTTCATGACATAATGATCAAACCATTTTATGAAACCCAACTAGTACATTTACAACTTGTTGGAATGCTGTCAAAAGTTATAAGTATTAAAATGTGTAATTTGAAAGAGTTGAGACTTAATTTGAAGACGTATGCTTCCAAGAAAATAGTAAAGGGAAAGTGGTTAGTAGCTTCAGTGAAAAAAATAAATTTGAGTATTAAGTCATCGGAACTTGATTTGATTGAAATTTTAAAAATCTTTCCATCTGTTCGATATCTTAAGTTCGAGAAAAGTTACGTGAGCCATAGCGAAGATTTTTGTGAAGGAAGTATACCAATTTTCGATAACATTCACACTCTCGAACTTCAAGCTAGTAACTTATCAATGGGCATTTTCCGAGCATTTCCAAATGTAAGGTTTTTTGTCATTGGCCAATGCCACTTCAACTTTGATTCGTTTAATAGAGTGGACGAAGATACAAAGGAATATTTTGAGAAACAAGATGGAAAAGGGGAACGGGAATTTTCAGGTTTTCATTTTGGTGATTATTATAGCGATGATAAAGGTACCAGTTATGACACAGGAATATGGGAACTGTTGCCCGCGCTTGAGGTGCTCAAGGTTCAGTTTCAGAGTCATGATTGCTGTAAACACTATAATTCACGGAGATGCAAGTCTATTTACGTTAAAGGAACCAAATTTGAGTGTCCGTTTAAAAATGTCGTTGAAACGAGAGACGGTTATAACAAATTTTATGAAAGACTGTCACGCTTAATGCCACAATTTAAAATAAATGTTTAACTGCAATGTATGAAAAAAGACTGGAAAATTTATTCGTTAAAAGCATTAATGTTTAGCTGTGGCCCTTGAGTTTGCAAAATTGAATTTAATGTACCAAATTGTTAATGTTAAAATTAATTTGAAGTACTGAATAAAAACTTGCCTTATAACTTATGTACTTGTCTAGTTTTATTATCATTTCGTTATTTATAGGTACATTAAATCATTTAACTTAAAGTCTCACTTATACTTATTTAAGACCGTACTTTCCAGTACATAAAGATTTTTACCCGTGATACATTTTTGTAAAATGTAACTTAATTAAAACTATATTTAGTTATATATGTACTTCAAGATGACAAAATTAAATTTTTTACTCTTAAAAAACGAATGATACATATCCATTAGATATTCCAGAACTATTGACACTCATTCATATTCGATTCATATTATGCATATCAACAACACTACACGCATAGCTGATTTCTCATATTTGTATGTTTTGGGGCTACGTGATGTAGCATTACGTTGGAATTGTATGGAGTGGAATTAGGCGCGGTTTTTGATTTTGGAAATTGTAAACGTAAAGTCAGAACTCGATGCATTTTGCTGCCACTTTCATTGACTCATCACACCACACCTATCACCAATCACTATCATCAGACAATTTTGGAAACGCTGTCTTTTTATATTGGGTGAAACTAAGTGTGTTTTCAATTTAAATATCACTAATAAAATTTTCAAAATCTTGACAACAGTTTAGTGTCATATTTTATTGTTATTTGTCGATTGTGTGTGATTAATTTTTTGAATTTGTAATCAAGTTATGTTTTTTAAATTTTCAGTTTAATCTTCGTCATAATGGATTCAGCTGGTCACAATAAAAAGGGCACCTCATCGACTCCTCCCAAATTGACAAGACGTACAAGAAGGCAGTCAGCTGAGGCGAAAAGAAAGATTGAGGAGGAAGCCAAGCGATTAAAGGAGGAGAAACGGAGGAAGAAAATGTTTGCTCCAAAAAAGCATGGAAGAATTGGGCCTTATGATCTGACTGTGGACCGAAATCTTCCCAAAATTTATATTGGACAGGAAGATGTTGAAGTCAAAGATGAGATTAAGTTAGAGAATCAAGAAGACGATTGCACTGATGATATGGATGGAGGATTTGAAGTATTCCAACAACAGGATGACGAAATGGAGGAGGAAGGAGTGGCTGGCCAGTACAATTTAAATTTTGAGAAAGTAAGTCGATAATGAATGTAAACTTTACTGTTTAGCAAACCTTGGTTTATGTATTAATTGTGACAGTTATTTATCCTCTGATGTTTGTCTTTGTAAATTCATTTTATAAAAAGGTCCTGCCAATGGTTCTGCCATTACTGCAGCAAAAGGACGTTTTCCGGTGCCGTCTTGTGAGTAAGCAGTGGCGTGGAATGGTTGACGACTTCGTTGAAGATTTAGTTGTGCCTCAGCAGTATGACGATGAAGCTTATTTGAGGAAACTAAAAAGTTGTCCCACTCAACTATGTCCCCTTCCAAAATTCAGGATTGTCAAATACGCTTATAAATTCAAGAGGGAAAGGGAACTCGAACACTTTAATGGCGTCATGAAAAATCACATGAATTCAGAGTTAAGTCCATTCGTTGGCAATGCAACAGTTACTTTGAAGGAGTTATTTGTTGAGGTGCTTCATACGTATTTTCTAAGCCCGGCTACTAAAATATTTCTGGAAAATTTTGGAGTACACATTCGACGTTTGATAATCCAGCAAAGTGAAATGGATCCGGAAGGGTACCTAGATTGTGTGAAAAAGTGTCTGCACTTTGTTCCAAATTTGGATAGACTAAAGTTAATTGGTAGAAAGATGAAGTATGAAGAAACTGAATTAACTAATTTTAAACTGGAGATGTTCGATCATGAAATGTTGGACCGTACACCCAAACTAAAAAATTTGGATACCCTGGAATTTCAATACGTGCCCATTGAATCTCACGATGATCGAAAAACCCATTCGCCATATCTGGAAGAAATCTTAAACAACGTAATGATCAAACCTTACTATCAAAGCCAAAGCCAGCTTACAAACTTGCAGTTAGATTGGGCTAATAACTTGTTGAACTTGAAACTGGACAATGTGAAGGAACTAAAACTTGTCAACCTGCAATGTAAATTGAAGGAGCTGAAATTCCAGAGCCCTGTGGAGAAATTGACTATATCAAATCCTTTTTGTTCTATGAATTTCGGGGAAGTTTTTCAGAAGTTTGCTAGGCTGCGATATCTCTGTATCGACAAAAGTTTACTGGCTGAAGGTTTAACCGGATCTAATTTCCCTGAAAATAATGTTCACACTTTGGAAATAATGAACATGGACTATCAAGATTGGATCCCAAACAACTTGGCTATCGTATTCCCAAAGTTGCGCTACTTAATTCTTCGCAGTTTAAAAACCATGGACAAAAGATGTATAGTCCAATCTTCTTTAGACGAAAAATGTGAGGAATATTTGGTGAACGGAAGAAGGAAAATTGCGCATTTAATTTGCGGTGGAACATCTTACGACTCCAATGTTTGGGAAAGAATACCACAACTTGAGGTTTTGACGTTCCAGTTTCAGGATCACAATAGTAGTCCCAAGCGATATAAGTACATTAACCATTCAAGACGTCAGTATTGTGAGTGCAAATATATCAAGGGAACAAAGTATGAGTGTCCATTCAAAAACCTTGTGGAAACTCGGGAGGGATTTCAGAGATATCAGGATAAGGTGCCAGGATTTATGGAGCCATGTTCCAGTATGGATTCAGCAGGCAGTCATAAAACGGTCGTCGCTAAGGAAAATACGATAACAATTTTTAGCGGCGAACAGGACGGAATTATTGAGACTGGCCCTTTACACTTCATTCTACCTTATCTTGATCGTAAGGACATCTTCAGATGTCGTCTTGTGAAAAAGCAGTGGCGTAGAATGGTGGATAGCTTTATTGAGAAATCGATTGTGCCTCAGTATTATGACGACAAAGCTTACTTGGAAAAGATGAGAAAGTCTCCACGACAACCTCTGACTCTGCCAAAGTTCAGAAATATGGAGCACGCCTACTATTTCAGAATTGAAAGGATTCTGGAACTGTTTAATGAAGAGATGGCAATCCACGTTGGTTCAGAATTAAGCCCATTTGTTGGCGGGGCATCAATCATTTTAGATAATTTGTTCGTTAAAGCGACACTTTTAAGACCAGCATTGAAAGAATTCTTGGAGAAGTTTGGAGCGTACATTCGACATCTCGTAATTCAACAAACAGAACAGGATGAGGATGAATTGGATGTAGTTCGATTTGTGGACTATGTAAAATTGTGCCTTCAACATGTTCCAAATTTGGAAAGACTGAAAATAGTTGCGAACTGTCCAGTTGAAGAGGATCGAAGCAAAATTTTTAGGATACAGAAAAATGTCTACAGAAATGAATTTCTTAATCGTTCACCGACTCTAAACAAATTGACCACTCTGCAGCTTGATATTTCTTATCGAGAATCACACACCTATTACAATTACCAACGTCAGAGACAGAGAGTACCGTATATGGAGGAAATTTTTCATGACATAATGATTGAACCATTTTATGAAACTCAGCTGAAACATCTGCAACTAGTTGGAATGTTATCGGAAAGTATTAGCTTGAGAATGTGTAATTTGAAAGAGTTAAGCCTAAATATTTTGACGCATGACACCACGTATATGCATTTCCTAAGGGAGAAGTGGTTAGTAGCTTCAGTGGAAAAATTAAATTTGAGTATCGAGTCAACCGAAGCAGAATTATTTAATATTCTACAAATCTTTCCTTCTGTCCGATACCTGAAACTAGAGAATAGTCATCTGAAGGTCAACAGTTTTGGGTTTTCAGTCTGTGAAGAGAGTTTACCGATACCACCTTCAAATAGCATTCACACTCTGGAACTTGTAAAAACTTATATACAAGATGACATTTTCCGTGGATTTCCAAAATTAAGATTTGTATACATTGGTCAAGCACGATCTCATTTCACCGGAATAGTGCTCGATCAACAAATCGAACGGCTTGAAGAATTATCTGAAGAAGGGGAACTGATTTTTTCTGGTTTACTTTTCCTAAATAGAGTTGAAGGATGTACCACTTACGACTCAGGTATATGGGAACTTTTACCCGCACTTGAGGTGCTCAAGGTTCAGTTTCAGGTTCATGATTGCTGTAAATACTTTAATTCATCAAGAATATGCAAGATTACTTATGTAAAGGGAACGAAATTTGAGTGTCCTTTTAGAAATATCGTTGAAACGAGAGATGGTTATAACCAGTTTTATGAAAGATTGTCACGTTTGATGCCACAATTTAAGTAAAATGTAAGACTGATGTACAAACTTTGCAAGATCTTAAATTTGTTCATGCATACATATGTTGTATATTTGTAGCCCTTTACATAGTTCACATAATCGAATTTAATGTATCAAACTATCCGGGTGAAATTAATTTTAAATACTAAATAAAAAACCTAAATTGATAACCTTAAGGAAAACATCTATTTACATTAATTTTTCTCTTTCATCAATCAATTAAATTTATCACATACATATATCTTTCATTTAAATAGAAGTCAATTAATATACATTAGGTCAACTAATTTTCTAATTACCATACATTCAGTTCATAGTTTCTTGTTACAAGATTTTTCCCAATGCTTTTTCGTCCTTCTCTTTAATTGAAACACTTTCTCACAAACTGGACAAGGAAGCGCGATTCTTGGCCCAATAAAATCCGGCCTGCATTCCGGAAGAAGAAACTTCAACCTCTTCTGTTGCTCTTGTTCATCCTCCTCCACCCCCACCTCATCCTTATGTGCTGACCTTCTATGCCTCGTCAAATTCTTCCTACTCAAATAATTCATTTCACAAAATACACACTGAAATCTCCTCTCCCTATTCCCATGCACCCTTTCTGTATGCCCCTTTAATGCAACTATATTCAAAAAACCTATCGCCACTTGTCGCAAATCCAATTCCTCTCATTCTTGTGACTTCTTACGTGCGTTCGACATTAATAGCCATCTCTCCAATTATACTGCTTATTACAAATCGGGCAATTTCTCATGTTCATCAATTCTCTTTGATGTTCCCTTTTCCACCTCGAACCGCAACCGCTGACAAAAATATTCGCGGACACTGGTGGCACATGTACTTTTTCCTCTCCTATTTTGGCATATGAGTGGCTTCGTGAGCTTTCAAATTTGCTACAGCATTAAATTCCCTTTCGCAATGTCCACATTTCAATTTATTTCGTCTCCCATTTTCTCTAATTTTCACCAAGATATGAGTGGCCCCTGCTTTGTTGCTCAGCACAGACTCCTTTTCAGTCTCACTTATATGAAACCAATGATGGTATTCCAGAGTGGCAACTGAGTTCATAGGTTTTGACGCATGAGACCACAAATATATTAGTAAGGGATAAGTGGTTAGTAGCGGCAGTGGAGAAACTAAATTTGAATATTCAATCATCCGAAGCGGATGATCATCATTCAATCATCACACACTTCAGCTTATTCGCAGTTTCATATTGAATACGATTTTTCGTGGATTTCCAAAATTAAGATTTTTAGTCGTGAATCAAAAGGACTTCATTGAAAACACTAAATAAACTATAATTTTATCGAAAACGATGAAAAAATGGATGAGAAAGGTTAACTGCTCTTTCCAATTTGTCATTTTGTTAAATTAAATGGAGATATTGGAACCACTTATGACAAAGGTATATGGGAAGTTTTGCCTGCACTTGAGGTGCTAAAGGCTCAGTTTCGGTACCATAATTGTTCTAAACAATACAGTTCATCGACAATGAGATGCGACTCTATTTATGTTAAGGGAACGAAATTTGAGTGTCCTTTTCGTGGTTGAAACGAGAGAAGGTTATAATCAGTTTTATGAAAGGTTGTCACGATTTATGCCACAGTTTAAGTGAATTTATAGCTAATGTGTATAAAAGTTTTGTATTGATTTTTCTTTGTGAAAATTACGTAATTATTTACCAAACATAAACAATATTTCTGAAACCCGTCAGTATATACACAATCCAATTTAATGTTCCGAATTGTCCGGGTAAAATTAATTTAAAATACTGAAATAAAAATTTGCTTAACTGAGTAAACTATCGATATGCTATCCAATTTTGTCTTTCATCAGTCATATAAATCAATCGGATCAGTTTGTCATATAATAAAAATTCAATTTACATCCATAAACTTAAAGTCAATTGTTCTAAAGGCTGGCATTTTCAATTGCTTAAAAATATTTGATTGCAAGTACTTAGAGATGACATTTTAACTATTTTTCTTGCTTATATTAGAAAGAAAAAAGAAATTCCCTAGAAATCACAAAGGGATTTATCAGATGCATATCAACAACAATGCCTCATCGCTGACTTTTCATATTTGTATGGATAATGGGGCAATAAGATGAAGCATTATATGGAATATTATGAACTTGAATTAGGCGCGACTTCAGCTTCAGACACCCGATAATAACATGGTGTCCGTCAACGTCAAACGGATGCTTAGCTTACACTTTAATTCATACATCCTATCAAGCAAACTTTGAACAAAGCTTATACGGAAGTGCTTTTTTTCCCGACACTGTTTAAAAAGGTAAATATTAATCAAAATAAACCCATCAAGCTAGGAGTAGCTAAGTGGCGAAGCTATTTGCAATAAGTTAAGCTGATATTTGCTAAGCTCACTTAGGCGAGTCGAATGATATGTCACTTGCTATAGGTGACCTCATAAAAAATTTGAAATCTTAGGGTCAAATGTGGGGTCATTTGAGGTCAATTGTGGGGTCATTTGTGGTCAAGTATGGGGTCATTGGAGGTCAAGTATGGGCCATTTAAGTACAATATTTGGCAGTTTTGACAAGTTTCAGGTCCACAACTTTTGACCCCGTTGACCTTTTGGGGTCAATTTTTGTGGTGAAGGAGGTCATGACCCCAGGTACCCTTGACCCAAGTTTGGACCAAATCGGCCAATGCGTTCTCGAGTTATTGTCCGGACGGACAGACACACAGACAGACGGACATCGTGAAGTTAATAAGTGGCTTCGCCACTTAATAATAGTTATTTCAGGAAAAAGAAAAATTAAGCTTTGCTTTTGCACAACTTGAAAGCCTTTTTAATTTTTTATACACAAAATTGCACTTTAAATTTGCTTTGGCGGTAAAGTGGATCAACTTTGTGACCTAAGATTAGTGCAGAATAATATAATTTTTGGTTGATGTATATGCACTCAGTTCCGAAAGTATTGCAAAGTAAGAAAAATCGCCATACCTTTCATATGCGTCGGAATTTTGAAAATCAGTTTTCAAATTAAGACAGATCATTGTTTTTTGCATCTAATCATATGTACTTTTGTACCCTTTGATGAAGCCACTAACATATACGCTGCTTCGAAAAAAATCTCGAAATTTACCTGTCCCGAAAGTATTGCAAAGGTTAAAATTTGATTGAGTAATATTTCGATTTCAAACCCAAGCATGAATGTTTCAAATCAAACCGGTAAAATAAATTGTTTGAGTTAATTAAACTTTTTGTTTGCAAAATAATCGCAAATTGCTTCTACTTGCTGCTCGTTTATAGATTAAGGCCGTAAGTGGTTGTTTTGTAAGGGGTTTACGACATATGAACACCGATTTGAAATTCAAACTGATCCTTTTCATAATTGTTGGTTCTAATTTATCAGAAAATTTTGCTTTATCAGAAAATCTACTGCGATGTTCTGGAATCTACTGCGATGTTTTGCAATCTACAGCGATGTTCTGGAATCTACTGCGATGTTCTGCAATCTACTGCGATGTTCTGTAATCTACTGCGATGTTCTGTAATCTACTGCGATGTTCTGAAACTACTGCGATGTTCTGAAACTACTGCGATGTTCTGAAACTACTGCGATGTTCTGAAACTACTGCGATGTTCTGCAATCTACTGCGATGTTCTGCGATCTACTGCGATGATCTGCGATCTACTCCGATGATCTGCAATCTACTGCGATGTTTTGAAATCTAATGCGATGATCTGCAATATACTGCGATGTTCTACAATCTACTGCGATGTTCTGCAATCTACTGCGACATTCTGCAATATACTATATAGTATATAATATATATTAATCTTTTTGCGGGAATATTAATCTATTTTCCGGAATTGTAATAGTTTTGCTGGAATATTAAACTTTTTGCCGGAATTGTAATCTTTTTGCGGGAATTATAATCTTTTTGCGGGAATTATAATCTTTTTGGGGGAATTATAATCTTTTTGCGGGAATATTAATCTATTTTCCGGAATTGTAATAGTTTTGCTGGAATATTAAACTTTTTGCCGGAA
>JAQFXM010008158.1:0-10996 GCA_034693345.1 Entomobrya multifasciata
CCTATCCTAAAAACACCAAAAAGTTAAATTCGCTGACTATGGCGCAGACGACCCTTCGAAACTCATTAATGTTGCTCAAGTTGACTATGAAAAAAAATTCTTATTGCATTTCGTGTACTGTAAAAATTGTTATATAACCCCGGCGGTGAGCTCTCTTTAAACAGGAATATTTATATGTGATGTGGTCAAAAGTTGAATAATTTTGTTTGTGGTCGTGACGAGATGAAGATGGCATTTAAAGGAATTTTTGCTCCAAAAGAATACTTTACTGTTTCAACTGTGACGGATAAAAAAGAGCAATATATTTTACTAGAATTCATCATCACACCCGACTACCCGACCACAAAACAAGCTTTACTACTTGGGTCTTTGGTTCATGGGTCATAATAGTATGTCGTCACCAAATTTTCCACTTGGTTTTACGTTTTTTGTCGTAAAAAAGTGAAAATGTAACAAAAATTGTAAAAACTTCTCATTTTATGATCCTTTTTATATTCATTTTAAGTAAAATGCATAGTCGTAGTTGCGATTACTATTAGTCGACTCACTCGATGATGATAAATACACAACTTAACCTGAAATAAGTAGGGAAACATTTCTGGACAAAATGGTATGCATTTTTCTTTTGCCATGAACGAGCAGATGTTGAACGCATGCATTTTGAAATACTACGCGTAATATCTCATGTACATAATGTCGGATGTTACATGTCCGTAATAACCAAGCAGACATTCTGCATTTAATGAATGTATAAAATTACGTAAAAAATGAGCAACAGCTTTGCACACCGCCACCAGACCTCTATCGAATTAATTGCAATAAGTTGCACCGTAAACAGACAGACCACCAGAAACAAAAAAATAAGCACAAGGTGAACACATTTCGTTTTAATTGCCCATTAGACAACAATAAAATCACAAGTACTGCTGTGTAGTGTAATCAATTTCAACAGTAGCAAGTATAGCAGAACTAGTGGTGCTTATTATGTGAAGCTGGAGGTAGAGGGGTAGTTTGAAATGAAACATGCAATGTTACACGCACTCGTGACCTGACCATTATGCTTGAATTAAAGATGCAAAGAAAAGTGCTCTTTTGCCCATGTGCGATGGTGGTGGTTCGGTTGTGAGAATCTGGAAAAGTACATCTTTAATGGGTGGTTTTGGTTTGTAAATGAATACGATATATTTTGCTAGAAACAGAACAAAGTCAAGTGCACACACCAACAGCAATCAGGAAGATTTGACTGCTGTTCCAATTTCATGAAGGTAATACACAAAGCTGTTATATAGAAACACTTTCTATAAATGCAAGTTTCGGCAAAAACGAATGTATATCAGCCCATAAAGGAAGTAAAGTAAAACCTGTAACAGCATTAACACGTAACGAGGAGATAATTAGTTTCTCATCATCATCAACAACCCTTTTCTCCTGTGGGCCATCTATTCCTTCATGGAAGGGAAAACTGGGCTGTTTTTGTACATTTTCAGCTGTACAGGTTCCAACTCTTCAATGTTGAGTAAAACTGAGTTTTGGGTAGGTGGTAGGTGGAACGTGAAAATGAAAATATGCAACAAAATATAGTGTTTTCCAAAGGTTTTATAGAAAAACGCATAAAATACATTGCTGTGAGAGAACTTGCGTTTTTATATTGAAAAAAAATTGTGGGAAGGGAAATCAGTTTTTAATTTTCACTTTGGAAAATGGAAATTGCATTTTTTACACCAAGTTCTCCTAATCGTATTCTTCACACTTGACTCAAATCATTGTGAATTATGAACTTGTGTATAATGAGGCGACAATTTTCATTCATTTTGATATTTTCTCTTGTGTATTATATAATCAACTGTGAGTCAGCATTCTTATATACTTGCAATGTTGCAATATGGTTTATCACGAGAAAAAAATGAGTTGAGTGAACATTTTCAGTGATTCGCTCTACCATTTCACCTATTTCTAGTTGTATTTTAGTTGTAAATCAGATTCTCACACTTATAATTGGAGCAATTTGGAAAAAATATAATAACCGTTTGTCACCATTAGTGCATCAATTAAGCTTGAAAGATTGTAATTGCTCATTTAAAATTATATGACGATATATTATACATTACATAACATACTTTTATTTCTATTCCCACCCTAAAAATTCGATACATGCATACAAGTCCTCTTGAGTTTTAAGTCAAATCAAAGCAATTTTAAGAATTTATTACCTGCAGAAAAGATTCATTGCTCAGTATAGTGATGTAAATTAATAATGTTCAGAATTTGAGAAGATAGCAAGAGTTTCTTTTAATAAGACAAAAATCGTGATGCACAAACTAACAACTCTATTTACGTTACCGTTTGTTACTTCACTTCAAAAGGCTCCACTATGAACTAAATCCTAATATCCGATGTAGTAATAATACGTGATGCTGCTGAGATACATAAACGTTGTGTGTTGTGTCACATTATCAGAGAATTTAGGTCTCATGAGATTTCTTCGAAATCATTTATATGATGGTTCCTTGCTTATAAGTATGGAGAAATCCAAAACATACAATTATAATATAATAAATGTAGGTAAGAAAACAATATTATTTCTATTACATCCCTAAAACAGCACAAAGAACAAAACCACCCAAAATCCACCAGACAAATAAAATACTATTGAACGTGTGTGTATTCATATAAGAGAATGAGAATAGTAGAAAACGTTATATATGTTCCTAATTACAGTATTATTATGAGACAAATTTTACACATGAAAAAGACTTTTTACTACATATGTAAGATCATTAGAAATTCTCTGTTCTCTTGTAGTTCAATAACATTCTATACATTGTACATTGCATACAACTACAGTTTCATGTAGAGAAAATCGCTTGTATAGAGATAGTAAGCATTTTCCAATACTGTTCCGTATATATTTAGCTTTGCACGTATACAGTACAGTGGTTGTAGTAAATAATGGGATCTGAATGTAAATTGATCCATGTGAAAATCGCTTTACCATTAAACGTCCATTAATTTCACCAAAGCCACAAATTTTAATTATTTTAGCCACTCTACTTCCCTCATCCCTTTCCCAAAAAAGTAATTGCGTTCATCTATAAAGACTTATAAGTTCACACAAACGCATATATTCATAAACACATTCATAATGTGTAACAGTGCCTCCCATAAAATTCATAGTATTTTGCGAGTGAACGGATTCTTGTACAGTGTTCTATGCTATGCAAGAGTTATACACATATACTAATAATATAATCACTGCCATATGATAAGTTATGCATGCATACCTCAAATTCCAAAAGATTTTCTCTCATAAAATTACTTTCTTCTCAACTTAACTCTCTCTCTCTCAACACAGTTTGTGTGCCACCACTAATAATATTAAAGTTATTTCTTCATTTCAATTTCCACGTATGTTATAACTAAAAACACAAGCATATTTTATTACGTGCTATCATTATTACGGAAAATAAATTCCTTTCATGCAAAAACAAAAGGGTTGAATTTGATGTGTAAACTAAGAAGAATTTCCTTCTAATCATCTATCCATCCGTCCAACCGAATAAACCTATCAATAATATGGTCCCACCAGTGAGAATTCACTGACTGATCTAATATCCTCTCATGTTGATGATAACGATGATTTTGATGAAAATAAACATACAAAGTTTACAGAAATAATAATAAATGGAAAATGATTACAAGCAATCTACAAAAAATATGAAATAACAAAGCTTTTCGTTTTGAAAAACGAACCAACCAAACCAAATTCGGGAAACTTTGCGGTGGGGATGGTGGTGAGAAAACATGTTGTTTCGTATTTTATTACTGCTATTTATTTTCTGCTTGGTATACAATACTCAATTTAGTAATCTAAATCCACAAAATTGAAAGTAATAGTTTGATAGATAGGTGTTGGATCAATTTCATCCAATTTATAAATCTCATTTGCATCAAAATTGTAATCCCTTTTAAAGCTATACACTTCAATTACCAGTACAAAAGTTTGCTTTGGTGTAAGCAAAAATGATGATGAAGGAAAAAAGAAGAAAACCATATCATGAGTGAGCTAAGCAATTTTCAATTGGAATCAAGGTGCAAGGGATGATACTGCTTCTCTCCGTATCTTTTACTATACCCCTATTTCTCAAATCATCATTGTCATCATGATCGTCATCATCCAAACCAACGATTCTTAAATAAAACTACAAAATTATATGTACATACGTGCTCACTTTATTCTAGTTAAAGCATTATACTATCTAAAAAACGATTTTAAACTTCATTTCAGTCTCACTGATTTTTATATCGCACTTAACTTGCTCGTAATGTCAGCACAACCATTCATTGTTCAACAGTAAACAATTTTATGTACAAAAAAGGGAATCAGGGAAGTAACGATGAAGCATCACTAACTTACTTTACTAATGTCATTATATATTTTTGTAGTTTACCACATAATAAAATTGTTCGTATTTAGTCCACATGTACCTTCAATACATCATAAAAAACCACAAAGTGCAGTAAACTGTACAAAAATAAGCAACTTATACAATGAGTAATCTTGTAAATTGCAGTTCTGTCAATTTCCAATTTCTGCAGAGTAATTGAAAGTTTTTTCCGTAATCCATTTTTTTGTCTTCTTCGAAAACTCGATCAGTTTATCAGAAAAAGAGAGTGAACTTAAAATGCACACATAAGAAAACAAGTAGGAAATTATATCACATCAAATTACAAGTGTGCAAAAAAGTGATCTGTTTTAAATTATATGACAGACTAATGTGTTCCTTGAGAACAATCTGTACTCATGCAGAACATTGTTGCATCATCAGACACAAAAAAGAAATTCTTACCCCTTCTTTAAAAAAAATACTAAACTAAATCAAAAATCACAACACAAGAAAATGAGACCTATAATAAAAATGAAAACCACAGAAAAAAAGTGTGCCCCACTTTTTCTTATTCAATAAGCATACCTACTTGATTGCCTATTATACCCATATAATAAACTAATAATAAGACAAGACATGGTATGTTAATGATCATCATCATCATCGTCATCATCTCAATCTCAATGAGGTTTTGCTTTTTGTGCTTCCGTTAGAAAAAAATCAATTACTTACACAACCAAGAGCACTTTGTGATTTGATTTTATTTGAACCAAGAAGAAGGATGAAGATGAAAATCAATCAAGCATATTGAAAAAAATCTGATGTGTGTGTTTTGCATTTTGTATTCTTCGGTATTGTTGTCTGTTGTTTTGTGATTTGATTGTGACGTGTGAGCCATGCCATGTCAGATTTTTCTTATTATGCATTCTGAACCCGTAAAATATGCATCCATAATAAAAGTAATCTGTAATAATATGAAACATTCTACATCTATTTACTTTTCTATATATGTTCAGCTAAAAGTTTTGTATGAAGCCATCTATTTTACGAAGAACTGTACGTTATTTTTTTAAAGGGAATAGCGATGATATGCCTGTCCGTCCATCATAGATATTTTGATTCATATACAAAGTTTGCAAAGAACCTTTGGCTACATTTATACATCAGCTTACAAGCTGGTTATTCTTGATAGCCAGCCGTCTTTTACTAAATATTTGGGAGGTAACACTCACAGTAGCGGTAATACTAATAATTATAATGCAAATCATGTACGTAGAAAAATGTTTTATCACAGTATCTGATATCGATTCTAGTGAAGTGATTGAAATTGACTTGGTTTAATATTATTGATGAGGATGATATCTGAGGATATAGCTATATGGTAAAGAGGAAGCAAAAATGGAAGGAGAGTTTCAAGGACCACCAACAAAACTACTTTGTATGCCCAACATTCATTCATTCATCATGAAAAAGTATTTAAAGAGAGATGTGCAAAGCCAAAATGCAAAAAATTATGAATATGCTTTTGTATCGGAAATTGGGCGACTCAAAGGTTTACAAACTGAGAATGGCAAAAAAATTAAAGAGGTCTTCTTTTGAAGCTTTGCCTAATTTTTTTCAAGAACCCCGTCAGTATATAACCGTTATGTTGCGTTGTTTGTATTCAATCATGGTCTTCTTTTCTTCTTCAGAGACTTAATCAAGTGATTTAAAAAATATTTTTTATACTTCTAGTTTCGATATAAGTCAACCGTGTAGCATAGAATCACAGATGTAATGAGATTAATGTCTTTATATTGAATTTTAAAATGAAATCACTTAATACAAAAGAGAAACTTCAAATTGTATTAGTTTAGTAAGTGAGTAGCGATATTTAACCCATTGCATTGAATTGGAACACTTCCTTTTACGTCGTTGGCCTTTCTGCTTTTTTAAACTACATTTGGTTTGGGAATAATCGTTAGACTATTTATTTTTCATTATTTATTATCATTTTCCTAGTGACATTTATCATTTTTTGAAAAATAATAATCTTCTCTTTCTTAAAAGAACTGCCAATAAAGATGAAGTAGCCAGTGCAGAGTGATGAGTTGATTTGAAAATCTTGAACAATGATTAAATGCATCATTTTTCCCATTCATTCATTTTTCATCGCTTCATTTCATTTTACAATGGACTGCTACCGCACAAAACGAAATTATAAATCTTGCAAAGATAAATTTGGAGAGAAGGAGAGAGAGAGTGATGAAAAGGTTATTGAGTTTAAAAAAATTGCACCAGCATTAGAATTACAATGCACAAAAATGCTCCACAAGAATTTTTCTTTTAAAAAATCTCAAGAAGCAAAGCAACTTTAGTAGTAGCATTATAAACCATTTTACTTTTTTTTGCTGGCGGTCCGTCAGTCGGACAAAACCTTTGAGAATGTACATATTCCTCTTCTCTCTCTATAGAATGGTAATAATAATAACAATCAGTGCCATCATAATCGTCATTCCCCTCTACTCCTCCTCCCTCTTCACTGATGATGATAATAACTGCTTTAATATATAATATTTGTGCTCTTGTAATAATAACGCTCTCTGCTCTTCATTTTCTTCTCTAAATAATTTCATTCTACTCTTCCCCACTGTCTATACACAATACACACATATATAACCATTATGATTTGCTAACACAACACATCATCAACATTTCATCATGATCATTCCACAACTACCTATTTTACTAGTAGCTTGATGGCAAAATGTTGCAGAGAGGGTTGAATTAGGAAATAACATTCTCTGACGACAAGTGTATGAGATTATATGAAAAATATGTAGGCATGTTCATATCACGAAATTTTTTGATGATGCCACCAAAGTAGTATCATCATTGCATTGCACACTCACACAACACAGACACAACACACAAGTGTAAGTTTAATAGTTTTACATACAATGTGTTTTGTGTTGAATGTTACGTACAAAATCACAATGTAGTTCATGCCAAAGCAGAACAATAAGAACGAAAATGATTCCTCTCTTTCTGTCTGTGTACTCCTGTAATACAAGTAATATGTAATTCAGCAGAAAGACTGCAACTTCATATATAGCATGTAGAAATAAGCAAAGTCAGTGGTAGACAGCAAAACAACAATAATAATATTCCACTGTTCAATAATAGTCAATAGGTTCGAGCTGGGTGGGCAGGCAATTACGAGAGTATTCTCTCTTTCTCTATTTTCCTTTTTATAACCACCATCAGCCAGCATTCAGCAGCATTATCATCTCATAGAAAACTAAACATCATGTACCTATATAATGCATATTAGCAACAATGCTCATTTTTAGAACCGTTTACAGCAGAGTCATAAAAAATAAGACTTCGTCTTGTTGAAAATGAGAAACTTTCAACTCTTATTCAGTTATTTTTTTCAAGTTAAAAAATTGTGACGTGAAATGATAAATAACGATAACTAACCAAAAGTCTACTGCTTTCATTTACCCACCTCTGTCAATCAAATTCTAGTAACTCAGACGAATGAAGATAAGATGACCTACAAATCTACCATGTTAATAAATCAGTTCCTCCGTAACTGAAAACATAATCAGGAATAAAATGCAACAAATTTAGAATATTTTGAAAACACTAAAAAAATGCAAGATTATTTCAAGATAGAAATTTCTTTAAAATTCTTGAATTTCATTGCAATCCAGATTTTATGATCCTTTCTGCCATATTTATTGTTTATGAGAAATGAATATATCGAAAATTCGTGTGCCTGAAAATGGAGAATCGTCTTTCTTATATTATATGTATATTTCCTAATTTTGCTCAGCTAGCACTCATAATAAGATACTGCGTCATGATATGATACACTGCTTTTTAAAATGTAATAATTATCACGATTTTCGCACATCATCAGAGTAAAAGGAAAACCAGGAGTTTCTCATTTGTCCCCATTACTTCCCGTAAACAACATATCATAAATCACCATTAGCCTCTCGAAGTCAGAGTCAGAGGCTACCTATTTTAATGCACAGGCTAATATTTTGGCATACTATTTAAGACAAGCTATGTGTTCCACTATAACTTAAAATATTCTTATTTGCCCCACCAATAATAAGAATAGCAATAATAACAAGACCACAATCAAAAGAAGAAAAATAAGTTTTAATTTTTATATGCAGTAGTGAAATAAGAAGAAAAAACCGACAAAATGAAACCCAATAGTAAACCAGCATAATATACAGACTGAAGAGAAAGAAAAAAAAGTCTAGTCTAGTGGAAAAGTGAAACTTAACCAAAATGACTTAAATGAATGAATGCGTTTGCAACTACTTACCAGTACATTTTGTATATACAACCAACCAACACCTATAAAAGATAAGAAGGAAAGGATAGTGGATTGGAAGATGCTTAATAGAAAACAAAACATGCATAATAAATTGTATAAAAGGTATATACTCTCCCAGAAAAATAATGCACAACTACTACCACTACCAACATCACCCTAATGTAATATTATTCACATAAATAAGCCAAGTCAAGTCAGAGTTAGAAAAAAAGCTGGGAAAAGCAAATGGTGAGAGAACAGAAAAAAAGAACTGGAAAAGAACAAGAAGAAACATTTTCTAATGTCTACAAAATGTACAATAATAATATTCTTTTATCATATCAAGTTTCTCTTCCTTTTTTTCTTGCAAAATAAAAAAGAGAAACTCTGTTGCTCTTCTTCTTCTCCATCTCATCTCCTTCTTTTCTCTCTCTGACTCTTCTTGTTCTTTTTTCTCCCTTTCCCCATTTTTTTATTTTTCTAGTTGCTACTTACTCGCTTGCTTACTTATTTACTCATTCACCATTTTTTTTCATCCAAATAAAAAGTAATATAAGTACAACAACATTCATCTATACACAAGATAGATACACACACAATACTAAAAATCTAAAGTATTTTATAGAATTGAAAAAATAAGCAGAAGAATAAAAAGGCATCCTTCTTAAATTCGATCGATTCTCTTACTCTTCTAGAAACAATTTACATAAGAAATTCTCTCTTTTTTCCTACTTCTCTCTCTCTCTTTCTTATATTTTTCTTCCATCTATCTTCTCTTCTTATTTTTCTTATTCTTTTTTAAGCCTTTTGCAATACAAAAGATCGATTTTACTCTTCTTACTCTCCACCAGCACCACTACTCCCAGTTTTAGTAGTTGAAAGACAAAATAGAGCTCTTCTCCTTCTACCACTACTGCTAATCGTAAGTAAGCATTATTATTGCTACTTACTACTTTTACTTTATATAAAAGCAAACCAATAACAGTACCACCACTGCCATCACCGGTGGTTCTGTCGGAGGATGAAAAGTGGAGGTAGCAAGCAGGAGTAATGCATCTCCCATGTTCAATACTCTTTTCCATCCCTTCATCATTATTATCATCATCCACCTCCACTACCGCTGCCACTTCAACTCAACACACACGTATATAACCAACCATATAAGACCTACATTGTACAGTCTATAAGTCTTATCGTTAGCCTGTTCACTTAGCTTTTTCTAATAACAAGTAAGTAGGTAGTGTTCACAACAAAACAACGTTTTTACTAAGAAAACGAAGAAAAAACGCATCATCATCATGATCATCATCATCCCTCTCTTCAGCAAAAGAAAAGAAAAATAAATAAATTCTTTGCAAGCCTTGTATAAATAATATGTCCTCTTTGCATTTGGCTTAAAGAAGAACAAAATTGAAGACTCGTTTGTTTTATTTGTGAGAATATACATACATCTTTCAAATATAAATATATGTACTACGTTCTCTGATATATTGTACTTACACATTTTTCGTAATTTGTATGACTGTCTATTGTGCATTGTTATAAAGTACATCGAACATACTACATACCACGTTGTATAACATGTTTGGTTGGTGGTAGTGGTGGGTGAAGTGCGTGTGGTATGGCAATGGCAGTGTGTGATCAAACTCTTTTGCTTTTCTTTCCTTTTTCCTTTTATTCCTTCTTATCCAGTTTTTCTTTCTCTGCAGCTTCTATGATGCAGCTTCTCCTTTTCGTTCTTTCATTTTTTTCTCCTTTTGCCTTTTCTTCTGCTGATTCTAGCGTGTAGTGTGCGTGTATTTATATATGAACTAGACAAACTATACTATATGCAGAGCAGCAGAAGCAACATTAGAATTTTTCTCATTTTAGCCGACTTCAGTCAGAAAAGCAATAATAAACGAGCCTTTTATACAATGAAAGCAAAAGAAGAAAAAGAAATGGTAATAACTTTTTCCAGCTGAAAAATATCACTCTAGTAAGCACGCTTCTCTCTCTCTCATGTTCGTGTATGCAACCTTCGATATACATAGAAAAATACCCGGAAAACTGTAACATTCACAGAGTTTCTGCGTTTAATATTCTAAGAACAAGTTATTCCTGTACCACCTTTATTGTCATTTCAGTTTTGATATATTTACCAAACTGCACAGTAAACCATATATTTTTTTGCTTGCTGTACCAAAAGGTAAAAATATCTACCTAGTTTGTCTAACAAGGTAAAGTCTTTTGGTGCCGCTCCGAGTCCAGCATGCCACTATGTGGAAAATATTCGTAATTAAGTGCTAATTAA
>JAQFXM010008159.1:0-10996 GCA_034693345.1 Entomobrya multifasciata
AACCACGACCCCCATTACCACCACCCCTGCTATTATTATGGTTCCTTCCCCTATCTCTCCATTGATCACGACCACCCTCACCCCCTCTTTCTCTTCTCCAGTTTCCACCACCATCATCCCCTCCAGAATATCCCCCACCTCCACGCCTTCCTCCTCTTCCCCTCCCACCACCACCTCTATTCTCCCCACCTTCATTATTGGAGTAGCACCCACGTGCACCCCTTCCACCACCACTGCTTCCTCTATTGTCACCTTCACCGTCATCATTTTGGAAATTGGAGTAGCCTCCTCCACCACCACCACCTCTTCCCCTCCCACCGCCTCCACCACCCCCTCTTCTAGGATAATAATTCCTTCTTTGACCCCCACCAGCATCACCTCTTCCTCCTCCCCGGTTTCCTCCGTTTCTCCTTTCCCCTTGACTCTCCATCTTCACTCCCAACTATTATCTAATAATTTAACTCTACAACTAATTAAAAATTACTTAATTAAACAAAAAACTAAACCGAAATGTTAAGTGTCAACTCTCAAAAAATTCCATAATCATCATAAAACGAAGAGTTAAAGCTGCTAGTGCTTCAGTTTCACTCAGTTCAGCTCCACATGATAAAGCTTTTTATTGGCGCGTTTACATTTCATTTCATTGGGGCATCTTTAGATTTACCAGGACATCTTCACATTCAACCGTTAAAATTACATAATAAGGTTTATCTTTCAACAATTAAAAATTCCCCAATTAAAAGTACCATTAAAGTCATTATCATTATTTTTTCCATGAAAGATTCCCCCAAAAAACCAAATTAAAAATAATTTTCCAAAGGATCTTTTTCTGGGAAATTCCATTTATTTTCTCAAGTCCAAAGTCAAGTCCCTTTTTAGGGTACCTGCACTGCATTGCATCAGGTACCCAAGTTCAAGTTCACGAACGGCTCTGTACACTAAATCACCATTATCATCATCACTCATCAAAGCAATGCATGCATGAAGTATTCAAGGGAATTTCCCAAATACCCACAAAAAAATATCTCAGCTTAAAACTGCACTGCACCAACCATGCTAAGAAGATGCATGCGCATGCACCGACCGACCGACCGACCTTCTTTGTTAAATCTGTCGTCTTTTCGACTTTGGCCCTCCCACTTTAATTAGAATTTTATGCAAAATTTTGTATAAAAAGCCAACTGTCTCCTTGTCCCTCGTTCCACTTTCAACCGAACAGAGACCCAGAAAGCCAATATATATGCACTGGTGTCACACCACAGCCGCAGCCATCTCTCCATTTTATTCCCAGTATTCATCCAGCCAGTGAACGACTCACAAATATTTTTTCTCCACTTCAAGTTTTAAGAAAAAAATATTTAACCACTTTAAACTCACCTTTGTTATCCCATCACATCACACTACAACGACAAGGTAACCACGGTATTTCTCCTCACAACAAAATTAATTTTCCCTTTCTAGTGTCGTGTCAATTTTTAAACTAAACCCCCAGTTAACTAATTATTTATCCACTAATTATTTTTTCAGATGGCTGTCTTCAAGTTAATTGTTCTCCTCTTCTTGAGCCTGACCACCACCACCACCCACGCATCTCCAACTGGCGCTGATCTCGACTCCGCCGCTGTAGCTGCAGATCCAGCCCTTGCCGCCGCGGTTCCCGTAGCAGCGCCTGCTGAAGTTGTCGCTGCTCCAGCACCCGTTGCAGCAGCACCTGTAGCAGCAGCGCCAATAGCAGCAGCTCCAGTAGCTCCTGCCCCCGCCCCCGCAGTCCAAGGAGGAGGTATTGTCACAGAACACAAGAACCCCGACGGTAGCACCATCACCGTCACAAGATACAATGGACCATTGCCCGCTGACGCCTTTCGTAATCCACTGACCTCAGGTTTAAAAAATAACTTTAAAAATCCCTCTCAAAATTTCATCAATTTTCCATTTCTCTTCATTTTTTTCAAAAAAGGGGGCAAATTTTGAACTTTGACTTGGGTTTCTTTTTTTCTAAAAATGCTTTTGTGCTTATTTTTTGTGCAGGGCTTTTCTCCTCCTCCTCGCATGACGCTTATCTTCTCTCCGAGGCTGCTCAGCTTTTCCAGCTTCAAGCTCAACAGCAAGCTTTGCTCAGAAATATGCAAATTTTAAACGGCTACGGCTTTCCAAGCTATTCGCCCTACTTTGCCTCCTCGCCTTATTACGGTGGCTACTACGCACCGCAAAGAACATACGCAGGTAAATGCACTCGAGCAAACAGAAAAAATTAAATGCACTTTTTTTCTCATTTTCTTATCTAATTTGCATTTTTTCACTTTTCTTTTTCAACCTAATTTACATATTTTTGCCTTTTTCTCATTTTATTTTGTGAATTGTCAAATGACCTCATTTTTAATTTTGGTTTTTTTTTCTTTTCATTTTTTTAAAACAGGCAACCATTTTGGCGGTTATTCTCCCTTCCTCCCATTCGGTGGCTTTGGTGGAGGATACCCATTTGGTGGATATCCATACGGTCCTGCGGCGCCACTTCGATCAGCAAAATAAATGATTGTTCTACTTTTTTAAGTTCCCTCAAACTGGATGGAAAGAGCAGCACGCGAACAAAGGGATATAAATATTTTTGAATGTACTTTTTTCCAGAGGTGGATAATTTTGTTCTAATTTGTAAACATAACTGAATTTTAATTTGGGAATATTTTTAATTAAAAATGACTTTGACTAAAAATAATTAGCTGTAAAAGGGGTGGAAAGGGCAGCACGGGTGGAGTGGGTTATAAATATTTTTGAGTATAACGTATCTTGTTCGGTATTGTGTGGCGGGATATAAATTTAAAATATGATTGGAATGTTGACTGTTTTTGGTTAAAAAAAATTAACTACGCAATAAATAAATAAACTATTGCATTTTAATAACACAAATCCTGCTAATTAAAATTCTAATTTCAAATTTAACTACGAAATAAGTCGGTTCATAATAATTACTACCTTTTTAAAGGTATCAAATTTCATACTAAACTACCGAAGAAGCATTTAAAAAGAATATTAAGGTCAGTAATTGACTTGCATAACTTTTCATCTGAGAAAAATGCCACTTTTTAGCTTGATAGCTTGTCAACGAAAAAAATGTTCGGCTCAGCTGACTTGCCATACCGAAAAGCACGTGAACAGATGCAAAACAACAAACAAACCGTGCTCACACTTTTTCCACTCGTCAAAGCAGTTAAAGTGCATTTAAATATTTTAATTGTGTTGGTGTTTAAGCAGTTAACTGTTAACTAATTAATTATAATGCCAAAGGAAAGAGACATCATAAAAATTTTATGGCAAACTTTTGTCAGTTCCCTGCGCCCCCGTCAATTCCGAGGAAATTTAATTGGGAAGGATAACTTTGGAAATAAATATTTTGAAATACCGGCAGGTAAAATTTATTGGTCATTTATTGGATGTTGATTAAAGTTAATTGTTTGAAGCATTAAGTTAATTTTGTGGTTAAATTTCCGTTTAAGATCCAAGTGTAGGGAAACGAAAGGATTCAAGATGGTTCGAGCCCAAAATTGAAGATAAGTTTGATCAAGAGATGCCCGCAGAGTGGGAAGGTAAATTTCAACAGCAAAATGAATTGTAAATTTAATGGTGCATTTAATTCTTAATTGGAATGGTTATTTAATTAATTGGTTGTAATTAGCGTGGCTGCGTGGGCGGAGAAAGGAGCCACCAACAGAAGACGAGCTGATGAGAAATCAGGCGATTGCGGATATGAAAAAAGTGAATGCGGCCGAACTGGAAAAGGAATACAATCCAGAAGGTGCCGAGAAGAAGCCACAAATTGACACAGGGATTAAGGTAACTAATTTTAATTGGACTATTAAGTTTAATTAACTTATGTGGAATTGTAGTTGAAAGAAAAATTAACTGGGTTGGCTTTGTTGAATTTTCAGGATTTTCCACGCTATCAAGAATATGAACTAATGCCAGGTGAATCGCAAGATAGAGAACCACCCCCGCAACTACCACCCAAAAAATGAAGTGAATTTAGTGTATTTTTAGTTAACAGTTAATTAGTGGCAATGACAGTTAAACTATTTAACTTCTCAGATAAGACGCATTTAAGTTTTCGCTAGCTTATTAGGCAATTCAAGTCACATGAAAAGAAATAAAACGTAATTTATATTTTCTTGAGAATTTCAACCAAAAAATATACTCCAATCAACAATTACTTGTTATTCTTTATAATTATCTTTTTATTGTCATTTTATAATACAATTTCAATTATCACCTCGTCACCTCAATTAAAATATTTTAATCACTTAAAAATTAGCCTCTATCTAGCTTCTCAGTTTAACACATTTAAAAAAATTGAAGAAGATAAGCTCTCTAAAACAAAAACACTTTATAATTAATACTCCTAACTAATTTTCCTTAACTAATTAACATTTAAAATATAATGTAATACTTTTAACTTGCATTTTTTATCATGGTACCTATGTCACTTCCAATCAATCCAACAAAAAACATATCCAACTTTCTCCAAAAATAAACAGCTTTATTAACAATTAGTCCTTGCCACCCGCGTCATTATCATCATCTTGACCCCCACCTTCGCCTTCCATCGGATCGTCTTCAGCGTCATCTTCCATGCTGCACTTGGTACACCTATTAATTATCCCAAAAATCCCAATTAAATTACCATACCAACTTTGTAAATTCAATTGAAATTTTATGAGTCTGATTAATTAACTTTACCTGCTCTCATCAATCCCATAATTAATACAAGTGCTCCCCACACACTCGCAACATCCATCATGGAACCACCGGAAGTAACTCGCCCCCATCGAATGACAACTGTTCCTACACTTATTCAACGGCATACATTCCGACATATAGGCCACCGTACAATTCACCGTTACAACTTCCTTTGAAGGATCCACAATAATTTTCCCATTGGCCACCGCTTCAATTTAAAAAATAAAATAAACCAAAAATTAATCCAACATCCCATCCAAATTACACCCCAAAAAATAGTTAAATTTTTAATTGTTAAACTCACAATACACATTAGCACTGCTCGCTTGCTCCGGCTTGGGCATGAACCAACTCTGATCAATATCAATTGGATAAGTGAATGTTGCCCATCTGCCCTGAATATCCTTTTCCTCGGTTAAGGCCCTGAATAGCTCATCAATCGGTTCCTTAAGGTCCCCAACTTGGCTGTGGGTTATCTGGTGATGGGTGATGTTTGGCTTGGGACACAGTTCTAAAATTAAAAATGATTAGGTATAAATTTCCAAATTTTCCCTAAAATCCCAAATTCATCCCAAATCCCAAATTCATCCCAAATCCCAAATTCTTCCCGAAATCCCAAATTCTTCCCAAAGTCCAAATTTTTCCTAAATTTTTTCTGGAAATTTTACAATAAAATTTGTAAAGCTTACCAACACATGAGCAGCACTCATCATACAAGTATGTCAAGCACTCAAAGCACTCTTTGCAGCAACTGCAATTCTTCAACTCGCATTTACAAGCTTGGGTCAAAGTGCACTTGCTCACAATACTCGCACACACTGCCTCATTACAAGCACTTATCTGAAGCGGGTTATCCAGGATAACTATCATGATAACCGCACTCGCCACCAAAATCATTGGCACTTTTAATTTGTCCATTTTTAAATATTATCCAAATTTATCTTTAAAAAATTCAAAAGTTTTTTTTGGAGAAGACGACAAAATGAAATGAAAAATGTATTGAATGGATAGCAATTGTGCTGTGATGAAGGTTGGTTTGGTGCTTGAAAAATTGAAGAAGATAAAAATGCCTTGAAGCGAAATAAATATCTTGACTTGAGTGACTGAGTGGCTGGTTGACTGGTGAACAGGTAAAAATGCATGAAGAAGATGCTGCTTCTTTGGTCCATTTGTTGGTCGTCGTGTGCATTATGGATACATGTTTATTATAATATTTTTGGTGGTTTTTTGTTTTTTGGACGAAGATGGATAGAAAGGATGATGGGATGCAATAAAGCAGGTAGGAAAAAGATAATAGCAGGGACAGGTGTGCAGGTACTCTCTAAAAAATTTGAAGAAGAAAAACACGCACATCTTCACAGTTCACAGTATCACAGCTTATTTTTAAGAAGATGGGTTGGATGGAAAAAAGGCAAGTGAAGTGAGGAAAAAATGAAGGGATACCTTTTTATAAGATTATTATGAATGTCTGTCTGTCTAATTTGTCTAAACGAAAATTCTTAACAAATTTCTATAGGAAAAAATCAAATTTAAGTTCAAAAAATAGGATTTCTAGAATTTTTTTGGAAAAATATTTTGAAATTGACAAAAAATCCCAAAAACTGAATCTTAAATTTGTAATTTGTCCAAATATTACTTTTTTCTTTTTTTTACTTTACTAAATCAAGTTTAAAATCTATTTATTGTCATGTCATGACGATTTTTTTGTCTTTTAGTAAATAAGGTGCAGCAGCAGGTAAGAAGATGAGTCAATACAAAAAATACCAATCCTTTTTTTTCTTCAGAAAGGACAGACCTCACACGCAAGCAACAATGTACAAGAAAAAAATCGCTTATTTTTCATGAATGATCAATATGATAACATGTTATGACGACTTATTACAAGCTACATACTATCCAAAAATCTACTTCGTGCTTTTAACATCAAAAATAATTACATGTTACGTTACATCTACTTCGGAGAAAACAAAAATATGACTTATAAAACTCCAGTAACAAATTTCACAATAAAATTTCCCATTTATTTTTTTTCTCAAATAAATAAATATTTTTTAAATCTCTCAAATTTATCTCTAAAATATGTTAAATTATTTTGACTAAACGTTTTTTTTGTCAATTATGTAATTATTGACACGCAATCCAAAACTGAATTATTACATAACAACAGCCTATTATAAAATATTTGTCTACTTGACTATTTTCACTGTTTATTTTCCATTTCCTGCCTAATCCCCCCCTCCCCCTGTACCCCCTGATCCCCAATCGGTTCACTAGGACTCGTCCCTTTAGGCACCCCCGCCTGCTGATTAACCCCCACCTCAAATTCCTCCGGCCCAATTAAATTCTTTTTTCCATGCGGCGGCTTTCCCAAAATTTTCTCAACATCGTCATAATTCAATGTTTCCCTTTTCAGCAACTCCTTCGCCATCACCTCCAAGCTATCTTGATGTTTTCTCAAAACCTCCTCCGTATGCCGATAAGCCCTCCCCACCAATCTCCTCGCTTCCTCATCCATCATCGCAGATAACCTTTTTGAAAAAGGCTTTTTACTCCCAGCCCCAGTTTCCTCATCGTCAAAGCTTATCAGTCCAATGTTTTCGTTCATTCCATACTGTCTTATCTGAGCATACGCCATTTTCGTCACCTTCTCAAGGTCATTTTGCGCCCCCGTGGTAACCCTATTGAAGGTCAAGCTTTCAGCGACCCTCCCACCCAGCGCCATGCACATTCTTTCAAACAGCTTCAAAAAATAAATCCCAATCCCAAATTTAATTCAAATTTCCTCCCAAATTTTTTAATTGTTGCATTAATTAAGTATGCAATTAACTCACTTCCTCTTGATTATACAATTTCTGATCCTTTGGCAAATAGCTCGCAAATCCTAAAATTTGATTGGTCCTTGGAACAATAGTGACCTTTAAAAGGGCATCAGTACTTTTAAGCATCCATCCCACCAGAGCATGTCCAGCCTCATGATAAGCCACAGTCCTCCGTTCATCCGGACCCATGACCTGTGTTCTTTTCTCAGTGCCCCCAACAACCCTTTCCACAGCATATTCAAGGTCATCCCCAGATACACACTTTTTCTTGTAGAGGGCTCCATGTAAAGCGGCTTCATTACAGACATTTGCAATATCAGCACCTTAAATCCAAAAAAAATCCCCAAATCCACTTAAATTTCAAATTTATAAAACCAAATTTCCTTCAAATTTCTTCAAAGTGAAAATTTTACCACTAAATCCTGGCGTCAACTGAGCCATCCTCCTCGAATAATTATCCGGCGGGAACTCCATCTTAATCGACTTTAAATGATGTTCAAAAATTTCCTTCCTTTCCTCCAAAGTCGGCAAATCAATTAAAATATGTCTATCAAAGCGCCCCGGTCTCAATAGCGCCTAAAAAATACAAATTACAAATTTCACCCTAATTTTTTCTAATTTTTTTTTCTGCTTTATCATTTTCCCCACCTTATCCAGCACATCCGCCCTATTCGTACTACTCAGCACCAGCACCCCCTCCTTACTCGCCATCCCATCCATTTCCACCAACAACTGATTCAGAGTCTGCTCCCCCTCCCCCGCCGCCCCATCCGCTTGACCCCCCGCCCCACTCCTTTTCCTCCCCACCGCATCAATCTCATCAATATAAATAATACAAGGTGTCCTCTTCTTCGCCTCTTTAAACAAGTCCCTCACCCTCGCCGCCCCCAGTCCCCCAATCATTTCAATAAACTCGCTCCCATTCATACTCAAAAACGGGACATTCGCCTCCGTCGCCACCGCCTTCGCCAACATCGTCTTCCCACATCCCGGCGGCCCTAATAACAACGCCCCCCTCGGCACCTTCGCCCCCAAAATTTTATACCTCTCTGGCCGCTTCAAATAATCCACAAATTCCATCACCTCCAATTTCGCCTCCTTCAGCCCCGCCACATCCGAAAACTTGACCCCTTTACTAGTCATCGGCTCCACCAATGTATACCTCGCCTTACCCAACTGAGTTATCGAATCCATATTGATACTCACTTTAAACATTTTCGACCTACTAACCAGCGCCAGTATTATCGCCACAACAATTATACTAGCAAGTAATTTCCCAGCAGTATCCGAGTTCCTTTCGTAGACCACCGGCACCCTCATTTCCGGTCGGATCCCCAACCGTTCCTCCGCCTGCCTCAGTTTCTCCTCAAATTTCGACATGTCCACAATATTCATATGATAAGTTTTATGCTCCACCTTCCTCCCCTTGACTACAGCGCCATCATGGAGGATTATAGTAACTATGTCGACATCCGGTCTCACAATTATTTCCTCGACCTCCCCCTTGGCAAGCATGTGATGGACGAACTCGTTCCACGAAACATATCTCACAATCTCCAGAAAAAAAAATGAACCCCAAAATTAAAATATTACCTAAACCACTAATTATAATTTAGTTAGGTTAATTTTTATAATGATTAGTTAGTTGATTTCAATTTACTTTCTTTACCTCTGGTTGATTTGTTCCGGGAAAGACAAGTGACACCAGCGCCACAAACATGTAAGCGGTCAACATCCAAAGGAACGCTTTTACGAGGAGGCTACTCAGCTTATCATTGTCCCCATTATTCCCATTGCCTCCATTAGCACCTCCAGTGCCCTCTGGTGAAGGGGGTTTTCCTCCATCTTTTTTTGGAGGGGGCTTCTGATCTCCTCCATCTGATGAAGACGATGATGAACCGCTTGGCTTACTGCTGCTATTTAAGGAACCACTTGGTAGGATCCAACTGATAACCTTTTTGTGTAAGGGCTCCAGTACTTTCATTCCCTCCAAAATCCCTCCACTCCAAACATTTTGTTGACTTATCAAAGAACTCCTCCATCTTATCTGCCCCGTTCCTCCATTCCAAACTAAATCATATTTTCTACCACTTTGCCTACTTCTTCCTTGTCCACCACCGATAAGATACACTGATGCTAAGCAGTGATGATAAGCTGATGATGATGATTGTAATGATAAGCCACTATTTAACTTTAATGGTAGGGAGGATAACTTGGATAACGACATGGTTATCTTAAATTGTTATAAGCTTTGGGCAACAACATTTTGTTGCTGTTTTGCTAAGAAAACTCAGATGATGATGTAAAATATGTGGCGCTGGAATATATAAAATTTTTGGGGCATTGTGTAACATTTGAAATGCATGATAAGCTTAAAAAGTGGAAAAAGCTGGGGTGAATTGAGAATCCTCATTTCTTAGACGATTGAGCTGAAAAAGTGAAGTTGAGTTTTTTACGGCAGCTACGCTACAATAACAGACTATAAGAGAAGCCGAAAAAGGAGATGCGATGCGATGGGATTTTTACAGATTCGCAATTCGCCCCGTAAAATTTTCACACTTTTTTTCATTGCTACTTTAATAGCTCTTTAATGTGGAATATCATGTCATGTTTTATTATCTGGAAATTAAAAGATAAATTTATTCTGATAAAAAAATTGTTATGCAATTCATTATTTTAACTTGTGATTCTCGTGACACATGACAAGAGTCACCTTGATCGTTATTTCTCTCTTCTGATTTTTTGTCGAGTAATTAGGTTGTGAATTGTGAAGCTGTAAATTTTTTTGCTAGAGGAAAAATCTATTGAATCGGAATTTAAATATGGATTTAAATAGCAAGCCAGTTCTTTACAATTTTTATAGAAGCTCGGCTTCTTGGAGGGTTCGAATTGCTTTGGCATATAAACAGGTGGAGTATGAGTATAAATCTGTGAGTTTGCAGAAAAAGGAACAGGTAAATTGTTAAAAATAATTGAACTATTGAATTAGTTAAAATGAAATTAATATTTAATGACCTCAAAATTATTAATTGATGCAGTATTCAGAGGATTACTTGAAACTGAATCCGTTGGGCCAAGTACCTGCGTTTCAGCATAATGGACATGTGTTCACACAATCGGTAAATGAATTAATTATTTTTCTGAAACGTTTATTCGATGAAGTTATTTGATTCACAAAAGTTTTATATATATATATATATATATATATATATACGTCTTTATTGCAGATCAGTCATTTAAATGATGTGACAAATCCATATTTGAGAGTTACAAAAAGGTTAATGTAATGTACAGATAGATTTAGGAATATTACATAAATATAACCAATTACATAGTCAAGAAGTGATTTAATTACAATCAATGTTAAGAATTCACAGAATTATAAGGAGTATCCATCTCGCCTGTTACCAACCCGCAGACCTCGTCAATAGAGGAACCGGCTTCGGTAA
>JAQFXM010008160.1:0-10995 GCA_034693345.1 Entomobrya multifasciata
ATCTGTCCTCTCCACCACCTCCTCCCACTGGCCAAGAGCAACCCTCTAGCCACCTTTCTGGGTTGAGGATTTTCTAATTGTATTATCTCTACTTCACTCTTTACTATAAGCATATGAAGGCCTTCATAATTAGGTAGTAATACTAATTTATCGCTACTAGCCTAGTTTAATTAAACTATTTACTTTTGTCCTTAAAGTTCATGCCGTTGCTTCTGTAATAAATGTAAACTTTAATTGTATAATATAATTTAATTTGAATCTACATACTGTACAATGATCATGATTGCTTGATTCTCCGTCAATCTTTCTATTCAAGTACGAAGTTCGAGCCTTAACTTTCCTTTCGCTTAATTTGTAACATACGGAGCTGGGTGATTTGCTGGAGAAAGTCCATCTTAACTCATAATTTCATATTTATCTCTTTTCGCGACTCCTCCACCCTCCAGAGAGACCCTCCACGGCAAAACTCCCGTTACAACGCTGAAACAGATATTTGTTCTGTTCATACTTTTCCTTGTCTAATTCTCTTATAAAGGAAGGATTGATTCTGTACATACTTTACTTCCTTAGTGAAAATCAATACCTATATTTCTTAGTCATCCTGAAATGCATCCAAAAGCATTAGTGTGTAAATAATGAGAGAAAGTAGAATCCGAATCCATAAGTATACAAATATTATTTTCTACTTTCCTTAGGAATATACCTATGATGAATCTTTTTGGAGTGAGAAAACATCGCGAAAGCTACGAAAATATAATGCTCATGATGACAATGGTTGTGTTTGATAAACACAAGCTTAAAAAGACCTCACTAAACTAACTGCTTGTTATATAGGCTATTGTATTTTTCGAACGAAACTTGATACTCGAATGAAATGCAACAAATAAACGTAATGAATGCCTCACTTCTCTAGAAATAGAATTGTTGAATTAATTATACATAGGCTTATGGATGTTGTTTCGTTGTCTTTGTACATAATAGAGTACACACCCACGCACGTTTCTTTTCGGATTAAAGTTTGAAAAAAAACTTTTGAAAATGCATAGAAAGGAACATTCTTTGAATAAAAATCCGAGCTACATCCTAATTAAAATTAAATTTTGATAACATATACTTTTATTCTAATATCCCTGTATATTGTATAGAGGAGATTTTAGAGACTTTTTAATGCAAAATAATTCTCAGACGAATAGTCAACAAACTTGTACTGCATCTATTTTGTGAGTTTTAATAAATAAGGGTCCTGGTGGGTTGTTCAGTTAACTATATATTTTATTTACTTATTTTGACATTTACTTATGAAATTCCATGCAATTTTTTGTTCTTATTTGAACCAGTAACATGAGCTGCGGGTCAGTTGTTGAAAATGCTATTTGTTTTATAATGTGGAAGAAAGTTTATTTCATGTTTTATGCACGTGTACATGTACATACTGCTTCATCAAGAAAATTGTGTGTATTTAGCTGTAACTAGATTTACTAATTTCAATTTCAATGCCACATTAATTAGTTGGAGATTTTTTAAACTGCAGAAGGCAACAAAGACTGATATATTGTTTTACACCTCCAACTTTGTAGAAATATTTAATTAATTTAATACAAATTAACAGTTGTGTCAGTTTTCTAGTTTTATTTCATGAGAATCCGAATATGTGAAAACAAATGCCAGTCAATCATTCCAACGTCTGTGTTTTATAAACTTCAAACCCAGACCGCCTTTCCATCACAAAAAACCTTCTCTTTGTCAGGAGATTTCACAGCTTATTTACAATATGTGGGCGTAGGAGAACGTAATCTGGCCTGAATGGGAACAAAGAAGAATAGCTAACATTATCCCAAATACATAAAAAGAATATGTTTATGGAAATGTGACATATCATAAATACACTTTATAATGATTTGATCTGATTGTAAGGAATTGATTACAGGAAAGGAGTTATGAATTTAGTTATGAGAACGGAAATATTGAACCTAAATACGTCATCCGTTCTAAATGTAAACATTTAGATTTGGTGTATCAATAATGTATGACTAGTAATGTATGTTTGGTAATAACATTTCTTAGGAAAAATGATGTGTGTATCATTTTTAAAATTATTAAAAAAATGTTTTACCTTTTTGACATCTTATATCAGTGTATTATGCATTGCATGTAAAAAGCGTGTTAAAGTGGAACAGGCATTCCAATAAAAACGCATACTCTTTTTAGTTTTGCAATATATGTCCACATTTTGAAGAAAATCAATGTTTACAAAGAGAACGTAATAACTCAAGGCTTGCTCTATCTAATACTCAATACTTGACATTCTGGTCTAAATATTTTGTTGACATGTGGCACCTTCACAAACACAACTCTTTCGGTACGGAAATTTCCATTTTATTACCATATTACAACAAAATTCACTTTAAATTGAAAGCAACAGCCACGGGCGGAACCCCTACAATTGCATTTTAAAAAGTTTATTAAAGTAAATTGATTGTCACGCAAAACTATATTTCATAACTTTGTTAGCTTTACATTAAAAAGAAATTAGTTGTATACTACTTCATTGACGTAGGATGTTTGACGTAGTGCGATCCATAATGTACTTCCAGTTTCTTACCTGTCTGAGGTCCACTTACATTGCATTACATCTAAATTCCTTTCACTCGCACAAATTACTACCTATATGTTGTTTATCATTGTGCAGTCAGCCAACAAAAAAGTCATTTGCGTTAATAGCATAGTTTTGAAGTGTGTGATTATGGTGTTTAAATAAGGATTAAGTTAATGTGTTTACAACTAGAACATGTTCTGATTCGTTTTTTAAAATATTCCACAGGTTGTCTTTTCAGTAAAAGTTTATGTGATCAGACGTCTGAGTGGTGTTATAATGGTAAGTATATGTATTTTTACTTCCTTATGTCTAGTCAAGCATAATACATTGTCATAATCAGCATAATTTTGCATATAAAGTTTTATGTAACAAGCACTGTGCTCAAAACCTGATTTCTAAAATTCAACCGAAATGTTTTCCTGATTTTCTGTAGATGGAGCATTTGGAAGGTGTCTTTCTCAAAGTGGGGTTTTAGACAATGAAAGCTTGTACAGGTGAACTTTCTTTTGATACAACTTCACTAACTGTACAATATACATGCTATAGGTTGCAGTTTGTATATGATTTTTGCTTTCATTGTTATTATGTACAGGTATGACCTCAGCAAAGGGGATGCGCATGCAGTGGAAAGGGAGATGGAAAAACTTTTCGCATTGGGCTACAGGTGGGGTCATGTGTACACACAATGTGTTCTGCAAACACTACTCGAGTCTATCCGAAGAGGGTAAGTTTCCATCTTGATACTGATACACAGTATTATTACTTAACCATTGCTAATTAGAGAACAATAAAATGTTTTTCCGCTTGGAAACTTTGGTAAATTGGTATTTACGTCACAACACCGTCATAGTGGCTTTTGGCCATGAAAATGAAATAATAAGGGCTGTCGAAATTTTATTTTGATGATTCGTTGAAGATTCAACTGGGATCAATCTGTCTGTGGTGAGGTGCAAGACCAGGATCTAAAAGGAGCTCTGAAGGCTTTCGAGGATGACGTTGATCCTAAAAATGTGGCGTATATCAAATTTCATCCAAGCTCTAATAATTATGCAGAGGAAAGGTACAGGCCACCATCAGAACTGACTCATTTGAAGTATGCACCCATAGTTGAAGGCAAAGAGAAAATGTATGATTCTGAAGAACAAGCAAAGGCAAAGGCAACTGATCAAATTAAACAGCAAACTATTAACATACCTGGTAAGTCTGCATTTCAATTACAGGAAAATGAATGACAAAACTGCATGCTAAAAATCTATGCAATATTTAATAGCCTTATTTGTCCAGTAACCCCTGGCCTTTAGCTAACAAATTGGTCTTTCCATACATCAGATAGTTATACATATGTAGATCACTATATGTAGCTATTATTAGATAACCTAAATAATTGAACTTAACTCGAATTATAAACAGCTGGAAAACTGCCACCCCCACCACAGCCAGGAAGCGTCGATCAACAGTTAATGGAAGAAGAATTGGCTAACGCAGTGGAAAAGACAAAGGCCAACAAAAACCCAAACAAAACCGGAAAAAATAAGTCAAACAAAAATAAAAACAAGGGAGCAGGAGACCGGAAACCAATTGTCAAGAAATCAGTGCTAAATATGGAATACCCGTATGATCTTATCAGCTCACCATCATCTTCTTCGAGTAATCACGTCCATAACAAGATACAGCAGGGAATTCCCCCTAGCGGTAGAGACGATGCTCCAATTTCTCCAGCAGAAGAAAAGGCCATGCTCACAGGACTGTTACGAGAGTGGAAAAGTCTTCCTGTTGATGATGACGTTGAGTTACCAGCAGTTCTCCAGCCAAAAATATTCTCGTCCTTTTATAACACTCCGGACTTGTTTAGGATTGGAGTCGAGGTAAAAACTTTTTCCACAATTCTATTAATCTTGTCTGAGTTCTATAGAATGAAACCAAATTCAATGAAAATGAACCTCGTTCCTAACCAAATAATATAATTAGGATTTCTACTTAAATGTACCTAAAGACTGAGTTGTTGTTCCTTAATAATTTATGATGTGTGCACAGTAGTTTTGAACTTTTTTCTAACTTTCCTCATTTCAAGTATGCGTATCAACCCATAAAATGCATATTGTATGTAACCATTTTATTCAGAGCAACAAGTCGGCTTTACAACCATATTGAGATTTAAGTGGAGAAAGATACATATAAGTTTGAAAGCTAGTATCATGTAGCAAAAAAGTGGCAACATATTATCATGAGAAACTTCCAGCGCAATCTAGGCAGAGAAAATCAGAACTTTTCGTGAAGAGAAAGGAAAGTTGGATAGAGTTTCAAAAGGCTGTGTATGGTGTCTGGAGAAAAGAGAAAGTGTTCTTTGAGTGAGCACAAAACAATGTTGCTTGTGTAACGATGTAGTATGGATGCAATAGAAGAACCAAAAAATGATACTCCTAAGCTACGTCTGCGGAAATGAAAAAATGGCTGCCTTTTGCAACCCACGTATTTTTTCGACGCTTTGAAATTCATTTCTTTTCAATTACAGTTATGGATCTAGTTACTTTTTATCTAACACCTTTCTCTCTCTGATCTTTTTACTCTGATTTGAAACGTAATCAGATTACTTAACTAATCCGTTGAATTCTGTCTGGAAAAATAAATTTTATTGTAATATGTAATCTTCACCAATCACCGGTGTCCCAATGTTCATACTTACTCAAAAATTGATTTGATGAAACAGTAAAACTCTTTTTGGGTTGTTTCAACATTTGAATATATGTACATAAATTCATTAAAAACTTGTTTACATAATTTTTTATGCTTGTGTGGAGAGAAAAAAGTAAAAATTAAGTTTCTCTATGTAAAAGGCACTTTGACCAATTTATTCAGAGTGTTTGTTTGATTTCACCAAACTAGATTGTTGTGTAACTCATACAAACCGACGTGCAAAATACAAAATTTACTGAAAAATTACACGAGCGAATGACAAATTATGACAAATTGAATTTGTGATAAAAAGCTACGATGTAATTGAGTTCTTTTACAAATTGCTGGCTTGGCATTCTATTTTATATCGAATAGTTTTGTATTATTTCGAAGAATTCGTCTTTCTGTCTTTTCCTTTATTTGATATAATGTGACAAACAAGTCATTCAAAGAAGAAAAAACCAAGTACCAAACCAAATCACTTACACATCCCGATAATATTTTCGCTAAATAATCACCTATCGCTGACAATGTGACAAAACAAATTAAATTAATTTCCCGTGAAAGTACAAAAATAGGAGATCATGAAAGCGTTTGACACAAAATTTCTGTCTGAAATTTTTGAGAGAGCATTTGGAAAGATTGTCATGTAAGATATCACATTATACATTCTTGTATTACTTTTTCCTTTTTCATTCTAAATCAGAAGTTGTATGTCGCACTATTCATGTTTACCTGATCTACTTTTTTCCCACTTGTTTGTAAATATGACACTCAAGTGTGGGATTTTCAATGGAACATATGTATTGTGTAGCAAATAGATGATTGTGTAAGTTGGTCAAAATTCAACTTATGTAACTATGCTTGAAGCAAGCTATAGTTTGTCTTTAGCAACGCGGTAATATTGATCTTTGGTGTTTGGCGTCTCCAAAGATGAGACCGGCTAAACTGGCAAGTTGTAACTCCTCCAGCTCCAGTCAAGTGGGCTGTTCCCTATCATAATTCTTTCCTGTGCGACTAATCTTTGTATTTTCATGACGTGTATTTAAACTGATCAGATGGCATATTTTAACGTGTTTGGTACACCAAAAGGTTTACTGTTGGTGTCAAAGTCTCTTATCGCTGATTCGTGGACAATGATAAAGAGGAAAATGAACAACAGCGAATGGAAGGAGAGATGATATAGATGGGGAAAGTAGTATACTTTTACTGCAACTATTTTTCCTGAATTCAGCAATATACTCCGTAATATTTCCATGATTAGCTTTGTAAAAAAGCCAGTACTTTTCAATTGGGGCATTCATTTTGGAACTAAAAACCTCATTTGACGAAAAACCTGAAAAGGCTTTCAAAGATACATATAGTGTCAAATTCAATATGGTTTCTTAAAGTATAGAATAGTACTGTCTTTTACAAGGAAGATGGCAAAATACGCTTGATTTTGCGCTAAATTATGCATGTAAAGGTCCCTAAAGAGTGTTGGATTGTAAATCTGAAGCAGCAGTTATGTATGTGTGCCCTATTTATGATTATTAATATGTTGTGTCTTTCTTTTAGTCCAAGGATGATGCTCCTTCCAGCCCTCTTGTTGGGTATGGAAATGAAATGGAAAGTATACCTAGTGGCAGCAGGGGCTATGAGGATCGTTTTCAAGAAGGGGCTGGGGATGAGACGCTGTACCAGGGGCAACGGGCATTGCAGGCGGAGCTGAACCGTCGTGAGGAGGAAGAAGAGCAACGTCGGGATGCAGCGGCTCAGCTCGAGGCTGAATTACTTGCAGAGTATTTGTTGAGAGATGAGATGGAACGTTCTGGAGCAACTAGTCTGGGTAGTGGAAGTAATGGTATTGGTAATGGTGGATTGTCTCAGGTTGATGATGAAGGTGACGAACAACTAGAATTCTTGCTCCCTGAACGCTATAAATTACCCATGATCTCGGCTCAGAACTCCATTCCCCAATCGGCTTCTCTTCAGTCATTACCACCTGGTGCAGCTGACGATCTCACCGAAAATTCAATCTACGGACCAGTCTTGAGTGCCAACAGAAATTACGACGACTTGCAAAGTGACGACCCTGATCAAGACGACCCAAGTCTGTTGTATACAGAAGGGGGACTAGTCTTCCTCAATAATAACAACAAGAACAGGTACAACGATTGGCTAACTGGAAGAGACCCGGTAGATTCAGTACCACAAAGGCAGCAGGTATCCGATCTTGGGTTTTATGATGCTCCGCTCACCAAAGAGGACGAAGAAAGTCTTATGTACCTCAAGCGATTCATCGGAAACCCGGTGGCCCCACGGGAAGAAATGGAATTGCTCCGTCGTGAGCGTGAACGTCCAGCGAACAGCTTTGATTCCTCAGATTTACTACTTTACGGCAACCCGGAAAATGTTGAAGAAGCGGCCGGAAACGGTTACGAAGAATTAAACTCTATTTTAGGCGACAAGTATGACGGGAGCAACATGGGATTCGAAAGACAAGAAAGACTTGATGTGAAGAAACCCGGACCTTGGTATCGCACCGTCAACAATTACGCTTTCGACAAAGAAGATAAGGTAAGCAAAAATTTATTTATGATAGATCCCTACTTTTCTTCGTTTACTATTTAAGAACTGCGCAGCTTGTGCTTTCACTCGGTAAGAACGAATACTGAGTTGGGAATGACTGCAGTTAAATTCATTCAAATATGCAATAAAGAGAAAGAAAGGCCATCCCAATTCATAGAATGAGTGAGAATAATGAATGAATTTAGAGGTAGAGAAGGCTGAACCGGGCACAATTAGAGAGCAATTCGAATGAAATCTGTTACTGTTAGATGCACACACAAAACTATTAAAGTCATTGAAAATTTCTATTTGCTGGTACTGGTAGGTGTGAAAGTCAGCAGATGGTGACCATGTAGTAACGGTGCATTAAAAGGTATAGAATAGAGATTGAGTAAACACATAAGCATAATGGCGCAAGTCCACGCTTCGATCTATTGAAGATGAAAAAACTTTTACAACGATGATAGATCTGTTTCATGCATATTTAAATTTCTCAATACATCTAGTGTAACGTTCTCATTAAGCTACAAACTTGGTTAAAAAAAAGCTATGGTTGTCGAGTAGAACTGCATACGACTTGAAGGGGTCTTTATAAAGCCTATTCAAGTTTTTGCTGATACGTTTTTTAAAACAAAAATAGGAGACTTAGTCATTTCTGTCACATATAGTTAACTGAAATAACCTTTTTTCACAAAATGCAATGATGAAAATTATGGAGTTGTGGCAGTCTAACTTATGAAGTGACCACGCGAAGTCTCACAATGCCCCACCCAAGGAAAAATACTTGAACGTAATCAAGGAGTAGGTTTTATGATCTTAATATTGATTCTGTTTCGGTTTTAAGCATATGGGTAGAGATAACTTCTCGTTATAGTTAACCAAGTAGAAATCAAAATGAATTTTGTGCAATATTTTTATTTTTTGAACTGACCACGAAACAGAAGAGCTGCTATGAAAAGTTCACGTAATCTATTGACTAGCATAAAAATACTTAATACGTAATACTTCCTTTATTTGTTGTTGTCAAAACGCTGCGATCACGAGAAAGGTTTAATAAAATCATCAAAAATATAAATGATTAATACTGTACAACTTTGTTCATATTTTTCTCGTAGATCCCGTCCTCAAACAGCCTACGCGGAGGGATAGATGAAGACGTAAACTTGCCGGTAGTCGAATTCGCTGCCCCAGGAGGACCAGCAGATATGGCGCAGTATGGTAAGTATAACATTTCGCTTTTCTGAGCTTTACATTTGCATGTGTGTCATAATGCCCCGTTGGGTTATCATAATCACAACAACGCAACGTAGAAGACAGCACTAATCAATTGTCGTACCATGCGCATTATGAATCTTTCTTTTCCGATTTTTTCATAATAATAATCTGGCATGTTCTTACCATAGTTTGCATATTAATCGTGTAAAGTCATATGAAATTCGAAAATAGGGAGAAATTCTTCGGATAGTTTTGGTGTTTTAAAGTGAGATGTCATTCTTGAGGGCGTCAAAAAGCACATATGTACCAATTTTCATCAATTTTGGTCAGGTAGTTTCTCAGATACAGGAAAAAACTGTTCGACTTGCTTCGGGCTGTAGTAGCGAAACGCCCCAAAATGTTTCAAACGATTTCGAAATATGACTGCCCATTTACAGGTAAGTCAGCGTGTAAGATCCCGTCTCGTATGTAAAAACATACAAGAATTGTAATGTCCAGAGTTCTCATACACAATTTATCCATTCGTTTTATACCAAACTGGCATGTCATATCATATAAGATGCACGTACTCAATAACCAATGGAAAATGTACGAAGATCGAAGATCATCTTTGTTTTATGCTCCACAAATACATCAGCTTTAAGCCTTTCTTGAAAACGATTTTTTTTCCATATCTGTAATTAGTATCATCTCGTATTCGCATGGTTTACTTTTATACATTATAGAAATATTGGTGGCTTTTCCCTCCCCACAGGTTTTTTTTCCAAATCCTGACGAAATGTAACTTTCACACTTTTCCGACATACATACATGATGTAGCAAGAACTTGTAAGCGGTGAGAGAATAAATACATGAAAAAGGGCAAGCATTATTTTTTGATTATGGTACAGGTGCGGAACAATAAAAGATTAGAATCTCTGGTCCTTCTTTTAGATTCAATGCATGACTCATGACTAGAATAACTCATTACGAATGTGAATACAAGACAATTGTTAGGAAAGGGAAATAGAAATACCAAATTTAACCGGTAGTAGCCATTCAGTTGAAAATATAAAGTACGCTTGTATTATGTTGTCTGCTAATGGAATTTGATTCCGGAAAGGTATTATTATACTAGCGCTGATTTACTACGCAAAGACCATGAAGTATTTAAGAAAAACGAGATCTCTTAGTCCTTTATCATACATCATATCTATCCAATGTCTATCTTTTTCTTATTTGTACAAAAACTGTGAGATTGAAGTAAGCATTTTGATTTACACAAAGTACAAGTAAGGATTGCATTATTATCCATTCACTCTTGAACACCACACGGTTCCAAGTTCCAAGGGGTTATCGTTGGAATACAGGGTTGGTAAAGCTAACCTTAGTTAAGTTACCAAAATTTAAGGAGAATTTTAATTCGATTGGGCGTATGCATCGAAATTTTAAACTGTGTACAAGTTCTTATAACCATTTAAGCGAGAGCATAAATTATCTTTTAGTGCACCAACATAAGGTCAATGCAATAAAACAATCAGAAAGCTTATACTTGACTATTGACCATACCAAAAACATTCAATCTTTTGAAGTATCAGAAAATAATTTACACGTTTCCATTTACATATAATGTAGACTCTAATGATGAGGGAGGCGCTTCCGACATTCAACCCAACCCCCAAACAAAATCTGGACAGGTAAGAATCATTTAGAATTTTTATAATTCTTCTAATCTATGTTGTCGCTAATACATATTTCGGAGTGGGGGCTCGCAAGAAACCCATCTCGCATCTCAGGAATCTCATGCATTTAAACCAAAACAGCAATTCCCCTAAAGACTTGTTAATAATTGGGCACATCATGCTTTGACAGATTGAAGAAATTCCCCTTTCCAAACTGAAGAACATTGACATGAACAAGAAGTCCGTACCAGTACTTTTTGACCCAACATGGGCTCAGCATGCAAAAAATATTGACATCAT
>JAQFXM010008161.1:0-10992 GCA_034693345.1 Entomobrya multifasciata
GGTATTTCGGCCGTAGTAGAGATTCCCGAACGCATGGTGGTGCTAGGGATGCCGAAGCACCCCCAACCTCCTCCACAACATCACTGGGCATCTCCACCCTCTCCACCTCGAAACACCCATTATCTTCTAAATTTGTTTCTATTTGCTTTGGTGGTGGTGGTGGTGGTGGCGGCGGCGGGCATACCTCAGTACTCCTACCTTCCTCCTCCTCCTCCCCCACTATCATACTCTCCTCATTAGTCTTTTCTTCTCCTCCTCCTTCTGGGGATGACGCCAATAAGGCATCCTCCTCCACAGGATTCCATTTCTCCATCTGGATAACATTACAATAACAAACCCATATGTTATGTATCCTCGTAATGTTACTTACCTGCTTACCATTCCTTTTGGGGAAATAAGGTCAAAAGTTGTCCATACCTCAGAGATGAGTGCACAGAACTTGACCTCAGGAATTTGAGAACACCTTACGATGTCCTTAACCTTAGTTGCACCGTTGCACTCTTCAATTAAAATTGTTTGAATATAATATTTTTATATCTTAGCAGGAGCTCACACAAAAGCATGTGTTATTCACTCAGAATACCTGTTATTCACTCAGAATACTTGTAGTAGTTGGTGGGAATAACAACTGAAAAACATACATAATTATAAGTATATATGTAAGGACCATAATAGCTTTGAGTACCACCCGAAGCATTTATTTCTGTATGTATATTATGACAAAGTCCACTTTAATAAAACGTAGAAACCAAAAAAAACCTTGATGTTTATCAAAAATTCATATTTTCTAAGAATATTTATATATAAGTTACGGAAATCGGATAATGTTTAAGACAATCCTGTTTAGAAGCAAAAATACAGATATTTACTACAAACAGTTTTGAAAAACACAAAAATATTAATAAATGCTATCCAGGTTGTTTCACATAAAAACACATTGAAAGGATTTTCCAGTCAATTTCCACCATTTCATTTTCAACATGCATGCATCTCAATTAACCATTTAGTTTGATCAAAAAAACCAGTCACCTGAACTTAATAACAAGCCAAAATAAATTTATTAGCAAACTATTCTCGTAAAGCTATAGTGTTTGGATGAGTTACCATTCTCGTGACGTTCATCAGTTTTCCTTTATTATTTAGATGGACCATGGTTAAATAAAAAAACAACACAGTTTTAAGGCATTGCTAGTTTTATGGTACTAAATTCAACAAACGAATTTAAAAAAAATTGGCTGTTTAAAATTTCCATCCAAAATATGTTATCTATTTTTATAATAAATCCAAATTTATTATAAACATTTCCAGTGCGTGTTAATTTAAATGACCTAACATTACGTAACATTCACAATGCAACAAATGTGATAAAACAAGAAGTGATAACCCACTGTGTTAAACGACAGTACAATGTTAATGTAGTGTGATAAGCAACTTATCTTTTATTGCATTTTTGTTTGGATTGATGAAAGGAAAGCCGACATGCATGGTATGCTATCTCAAACTACTTATAAATTATGTAATATGTAACTTCACCAACGATGCTTGGTTAGATAAAATATTCCCAATAATTTAAAAAAAAGTGATTTGTTAGTGAAATTATTGTTAGGCAAAATGTTGTATTTATAATTTATTAAGTGCAGTAAGATTTCCTCATTATTTCAGCACATATTTTTTATTAACATAAATTTAAAATATATTTTTAGTTAATATTTCAATGAACGTATACTGTGCTTTGGATTTCCTGGTTTGAAAGCCTCCTTACTTTGTCTTTTAGTCCCCAACACCTTTTCCAAGTCATGCAAAACTGGTAAAACGACCATTCTTGCAGGTTGTAAAAAGTCGTAAGCAATCTTGCTTAAGGCGCTACCTACTTCTGGTCTTGCTTCAGTAGCAAGGCGCTCAAATTCTATTATAATTCTAACCAACATAATGTCCGAGGCTTCCAAGGTATCAGCAATCAATTGAACAAATGCTTTCAAGGTTAGTTGAAGCAGAGCCCAGATAACTACACGAAAAGATTAAAAGAGTTTGTTAAAAAATATTTAAAAAGGACATATTTTAACTAATAATTTAAATTTAAAAAATTCGTATTCTAATTAATTACTGTCTCCAGCTGAATATTGAACCATTTCTCCATTCACAAAAATAACGTCGCCTTTAGTCCATTCTGACAAGCTTGGCAAGACTGTACCCAAATCTTTTATAATATCGCTCACATTTCCAGTCGTTTGATATTCCAGATAATCCTTGATTTTTCCTAGTTCTTCTGCGACATCCGGTGCAGCTTGACTTTGAAGTTTAGCCATTTCAGCAATACTATTTACAGATAAGGCAGTTAGCCTTGAGAACGTTTCGAAAGTGTACTCCAGAAGCTCCTTTACCGACATTTGTAAAATGGAACGGATTTCATCCTCAAAATAATCTTTTGGAAGGGGTTTTCCTTTATTTATTTCGTTTAAAGTGGATGGTGCTGCTAAAGTATTAATAGCCCATAAGGCCATTAAGATTATGCAAATTCTTTTATGCACCATTTTTTTCTTAGTAAATACCGGTTGGATTTACTTTTAAAATTAAATAAAACAGATATTTATTCACTGGTGGAATAGATCACTCAAAAAAAAAGTTGTAAATGCAACTGTCGTTCAATAAATCTCAGTCACTGACTCAACTCTACTTTAAAACGTCAACTATTCCAATTAATTGGCACACCTGTCGTCTGATAACTTTGTCGCTTTTATGAAAGTTCAATTACTCAGTTTACGTAATAAATTGCATCATATTAAATATACTTCGAATTGAAAAAACTTGTCAAAAGATAAGACAAAATTGTTACATCGTCATACTTTGTAAATGGAGCTGTTCAGAAATTACTATACCACGTTAATAATTAGCAAACCAATACGTTTAATTTGTAAACGTTTTTCTAAAAATTCTGAATAAATATACACGACCCCTTCAAAAATGTTTAAACTAATTGATTTTACCGATAATCTCATCATACAATCGGCATCTTCATTGATCGTTTTTCCGCTTGACATAAAAATGCAATGCAAACACTTATCATTATAAAGTGATTTGCTTTTATAAGCGTACAACGGCATTCGTTCCATTATGATTTTAGAATGTATTTTTGTTGTATCTGCAATCTGCTTATCATCTACTGACAACCTTAAACAATACCAAATCATAATATTAACTTTATTTCTTGTTTGAGCTGCATGCGCGTGTCCCATTAAAATGACATAAAAACGCATAAAGGTCAAAGTCATTCCTATTCAAGTACTGAAGCAATGTACTTCAAATCTTCTAAAAATGGTCACTTTATATTGAAGCATGATTATTAAAAATCAACATGATTATTTGCATGAAATTAATTTAGTTTTCATGCAGACAGTTTAATAGAAATAAAAACTAGTTATATCGAAACCCCTTTATTATGTTTAGTGAATGTATGTTGTTACCTTATGTGTATGTATATCTGCAAGTATAATATTAAAGGGAACTTATTTGACAAGTCAATTGTTGTATGACAATGCTTCTAGCAACAAATATGTAAACACAAAATACTACTGCTTATAACATCCAGGTGTGTAAACACTATTTTACAGTGACAGTACTCTAGTCTTTTAAATACTGTATGCTAACATATGCATGAAAAAGCGTAATTTTTTTTCTCACTGAGAAAGCCTTTTTTACAATATTTTGACTTCAACATTAATATTTTGTTGTATTAATTCCTAATATTTAACATTAAATATCCTCTTAATTCATTTTATGAAAAATATTGTAGTATTTCCTGAATTTCTGCCCAACCAGCTTACACAAACGTCTAAGTACTTCCCCTATATATTGGTGCATCTCTGCTATGAAACACAATACACCAACAATCATTCCACAAACCAGTATATAAAATATTACTTGTATATTCCCTTCCATACTTGGTCTAACCAGCTCTTGCTTCATAACAACATGTTGATGCTGAACCATATCTTGAGCATATTTAGGCCACCAGTCCCATATACCGGAGACTTGGAATGCCTTTATACGTCTAATAACATTGCGATTAACTTTGCCTATAATTGTAAATCCCTGATTTACTTCCAAATAGCTATCCTTTCCCACAAATACATTCCTCAAGTTCGAACGTCTTAAGTTAACCGCCATTTGTTTTGACCAGTAGTCAGGTAAAATGGCTGCTACTTTATTACATTTTTTCAATAACCCATACAACTGTGTATGAGCATAATCCCGAAATTTGTCATGAAATTCATTAGGTGTTTTTGTCACATGATCCTTTGTATTTTCTTTGTTAAAATATTGTGTCAGCTGGTTCAAGTTATCAGTCATTGAAATAAGGTCACCTATATCTGTTATTTGAGTACCACTTTTTGTCGTGAATTTGTAATGAGCTCTTGTACTTGCAGTAATAACTTCAGAGTACACCACCAGTTTATCGGGATAATGGACATCATTATCGTGTTCCTCATGTTTGTATCCATATTTTGCATAGTGTCGCCACTTCGTGAAAACCAAATCACCAGTTTCATTAAAGGTACTTGGTTTTCTGATTTCTTGAAGGAAAAATTTCTTTCCGACAACGAGCATGCCGGGTCTGGAGTATATTGAAAAATTATTTTCTACTAGTTCTGTCAAATCGTTATACGGAATAACTTGTCTGGGTAGTATTAAGTTGTACACGTTAGCATTTTTATAGGCATTACTTAAGACTATTGTAACTAATAGTACAGGAATTACAATAGCATTGCTACTCAAACCAGTTTTATCTGGAAACGGACCACTCTGCTCTAAATATGCTTTAACGAAATGCCACATATTTGACAAAACGTTAGTGCATCTTGAAGCGCTTTTACCTGTAGTCCAACAAAGAGTAATACAAGCTGCAAGACAACTTAGTAGTATGCATACCCATACATTTGAATCAAATATGCTATAAATTTCAGAAAGTGCAAATGCCTGTAAGCCATTTGCCTCTCCACAACTGACAAAGGTCAGTGTTTGAAGTGAGTCGTTGAAATGTAGCGTTGAATACAAACTTTTTTCGGGAGATGGCAGCATCGTATATATATATGGCAAGTATTTTGTATTCGGTACAAATACTTTAGAATCAATCATACCGTTGTTGCATATTCCACTTTGGGAGTCTGCATAAGTATAAATAGTGTAATTACCCATTATTGAAAGCCAAACTAATGCGATTCCAAGATATGTGCGTGAGTTGAAATTGTCCACTCTTGAAAAAGGAAACTTTGATCGGCTAATATGTTTGTATTTGACATCGATCCCACAATGCATTAAATGAGCAGTAATCGCTTGATAATACAGTGAACCTCCCTGATAGATAAATATGCAATTAATGTTGTTTTTTTTTGTTAATTTTTCCTTAAAATAAGATTTTTACTATAATTTTTTTTTTGCTTACTCCATGCGGTGGTAATACGTACCACAAAGTATTACTCTTCAGATCAGAGTGGACGTCAATGTCTTGGAAATGAGATTGAACAGCAATTGAAACCGATTGGATTTGAACCTCACTATGGTGATTTGGTAATCTTTTATGAATTTCGGTTGTCCATTTATTATTCCCGTTTAACTTGTACGTTAGAAAATCGGTAAGTTTTATATTCGGAGATCCATCATCAGATGGGCCTTCAAGTAGAAGTTGCAGCATCCAGTTAACGAGCTCTTTGTTTTTAATAGAATTCGACAAATCGACAAGAATATTTACAGATGGCCTGGAAGATGGCGTCATGCTTCGAATGTCGTCACCATCAGTCAATCCTTGTGATATTGGAATGATAAAAGGTAACGGCTGAATAACATTCACATCATTGAATGTTTTCAACAAATTTGATGGCGGTGTTAAATGCAAGTCGACCAGGCAGTTCCACGGCTTGCTATTTGAAGAATATGATAGGAGATTTATTCGGATGCATAAATCATTAGCGTACTTGTAGTCAAAGAAGGTATTTGAAGAAAGAAATTTTGATATGGGACAAGGTTTATTTGAGAATTTATCAATAAATAGTTTGTTAGAAGTATTAACCAAGCCATGAGGTATCCAAACTTCAGCAAATCCATTTACAAATTCAGCAAATTGGTGTAAAACTTTGTCTTGTGTTGCTCTTACTGGTCTACGTACGATAATCGAATTAGAATTAAAGTAAATATCAACGTTTTTGTAGTTGCTCAATATGTAAAAACAATTGTATTGTTTAAAGTCTTTCTGAATTAGATGGAGATTTAGAGCGAAATTTGTTCGAGAATCTTTATTTAATAAAATTTCGTCGGGTTGTACTCTTTTTTCAATCTGGGCTGTACTTTGATAGCAAACGATTGGGTAAACTGTTAGAAATTTTAGTATAAATATTTTGAAAAAAGTTGCCGTTGCCATTGCAGGCACTTCCAGAAACTCTAAATAGCCAATATTTACAATAGTTATGGTATACTATGTGAAATTGAAAACGACTTAATATTTCAAAAATATTGAGATATTTGACATATTTTTGGGACTAATTGACGATATTTTGTAAAGTCTACGTGTTATAAGGTTTATTAGCAGACATAATATGTGAGCCAATTATAAGGGCAGAAAAACCACATTGAAACACATACAAGTGCAATAGAATTTATTGATTTTGACTTTCGAAGCAATTTATTTCAACTTCCTGGTCTAAAATCGATGTCTGCGACAGTTGATTATTTATTGGTTCTCCGTCGTAAAAGATATGGATATGCATGGTATTAACAAATATACGAATGTAAACATTAAGTGGCACGTTTGAGTTTTATATTATTCGATGTTTATCCGGGTGAATACAAATAAAAATATAATTTAGTTTCAATTGGAAGGCTCTAGAAAAAAATGAAAATCGGCAAAAAGGAATTTCATGATAATTAAGTATATATGATGATTACAAGATCAAATTTATAAAATAAATTTATCTATGTTAATTTTTGCATATTTACGTACAGAGTCAACGTATTTGAATGAGCTAAGTAAAATAAATCGGTGTAAGGTTTAAAATAAAAAGAAACAGCGGCTAAGCCACTGAATATTTTTCCATGCTAACCAAATGATGGCAACGCTACTGAAAATGTTAGCCTGTTGAATATCAGTGGAATTGTGCATTTAAAAGATAGTGCTTGTTTTATTGGCACCTTCAAACAAATGGGACAAACCTAGTTTATTTGATTATTTTTTAATGCTTAGAGTACCGTAGTAGCATTAATATTAAGTATTGAAATATTCTGCCGTGAAACGTACTAACGATAAGCGAGTTATCAATCCATACACGGGTACTTGAAAAATTAATTTGCCTACTTGCCATAATCATGTTCATATCACAAATTTTACATTTGATAGCATTTACTGCATATTTATTCCACCATTCCCAAATACCCGAAAAATGTATAGTATTTATCCGTCTAATCATATCGCGGTGATTTTTCTGCATTCAAGAATCCGGTATTTACTTAAAAATACCTACGCTTTCCACAAACACACTTTTCAAATTTCAGCGCCTCAATTCATCACCTACAACACCAATTCATTTAAACTTGCTGCAGTAAAATCAGGTTGTGTGAATACTGATTGAAATATGCAGGCAATGTGATAATACCTGTGACTTCATAAAAACTTCGTGCATGATAGTACAGAAATAAATTGTAAACTACAGTAATAACAACGAAAAATTGTTTAATGAACTTTAAAACAGATTTTTTGCAGTAATTTAATAGCTTGCGTCTTAAAATACAAATTGCAATCAACTTTAGGAAACCAATTATGTTCCTGGTGGTTCTCCAAAAACAAATTATGACAGTTTTTGACCAGTAAGCTTAAATATTTTGTTTATTTCTCGTATTACAAATCATTTTTATTCAGTGTGTTATGTTACATTATCATTTCACACCAGTCAGATATTTTGTCAATTCTTGCTATATTTTAAACACATTTACATAAAGTTTGTACGTAAATTAAACAAAATACTCCAACTAGCTAGATAGTTCTAAAATTTTGAATCTTCAACTATTTCAAGTACGAAGTTGTTTAATTAACCTTTATTTTTTAATCCTAATATTTTCACTGATTCTCTTTCATTGCTGTTAATCAAGTAAAATGATTGCATAAACATAAGTGCATGACATCCTTATCGCTAAAATTCTAAAGAAACACTACGCAATTTTTTAAAAATCAGCACCTTATAATATTGATAAATAATTTGCAAAATCGATATATTTTACATGATTTTAGAAGCTTTACGCTGACAATTTTTTAAGCAAATATCGATCTACTTTAGATGCTACCACATTTAATCATACATTTAGGTTTATTAATTGCACCAAAGAAATTAACATTTTATGTTGAATATTACCACTAAAGTTTATTTCCAACTGTCAGTGTCCGAGTAGAAACTCTAATAGTACGAATATTTGGTTTATAACAGACAACCAAACCAGTAAACCAGTTACATAGCTTTAATAATCCTTTTCTAAAACTTGCAAATAATATGCCAACAAAATATCTCAGTCTAATTTCAAACAAAATAAATTCAATCAAAGCCACAGCAAAACCGAATCCAGGAATAAGGGTCAAAACTGCAACAGCTGTTTTATTTCCAATTGCTATAGATGTAACATTTTGATACTCTGACATTTGCATTATTTTATCACTTCCATGTATACTTGTTTTTAATTCATACCCGTAATCAAAAAACTTTTGCCACCACTCATTTATCCCACTTTCAAACAAGTATCTTAATTTAAATATCATACTTGACGGACACTGGCCTAAAAATTTATACCCGATAAATATTTCCGTAATTTTGTCAACTCCAAAATAGCTAGGCTTTCCCATTTGTTGAAGAATTATATGGACTATTGAGGCAAGCTGCTTTTGTAATATAATAGCAGACTTGTTGCATTTTTTCATGTGAAAGTTCACAATAGTTGGAATTTGTTCGTTAACACCTTCTCCAAAATCTGGTAGCATTGCAGAGTTATTAATATATTTCCACATTTGTTTCGATATTTCACTCTTCATTGAATATAAACCTTGAGCAGCAAATCGAATTGGTCTTAAACGTGCATTTATTATAGCCCACAAATGAGAAACGAGTGGAAGTTGCTCATGACCATTAACTCTACCATTCTGACTAATATCGTATCCAATTTTATTCATATCGTAAGACATACGATTCATACGTATGTCAATTCGGGGTGAAAATGTGTTAAATTTGTAAATTTCCAATGATTTAAATGTATCGAATCCAGTTAATGGCGGATCTGCCGTTAAATTAGTTACGTTATCTCCTCGATAAAGTGTGCCTAAATATAACCAAACAATTGGAATAAAATAAATGCAACATTTAAACGAACATTTTGCTCGAATAACGCGAGCAGTTGTCAAATTGCTAGTTCCTTGATCCAGAATTGAACAAAATATATAAAACATAACTTCAAATATACTTGGTCCAACTTTCTTTAAAAGTTTCACTACAAATGCTACAATAAACGTAATAAACAAAATAAGCATCCAAGTTGGAATGTCGAAAGGAGAAATTAATTCGAGCAACTGATTTGTCCAACTTTTTTGTTCATGATGACAACTAACGAACCGCGTTTGGGAAGTGAATGTAACAAATCGAAACTCTTGCAGGGATATTCGATTCATAGAATGGGTTCTTATTATACTTGGACGAAATATTTGATGTGAGTTAATAGCTATTGTTGGGCTACACGAGGAAACAATAACGTTTCTCCATTTGCGGTCATGCGTAACGACGTGTGTTTTAAATGTTTTATTAGTGGTTTTCTGTAATAAGAATGCTAACAAGTGAATATCAGCTAAGTTTGGCATACCTACACTAAAAGGTGTGGCTCTGGTTTTCTCCAAAATGGCTCTGATGTTACGCTGTCCATGTTGTTTCAAATCTGGGTACTGATCGGCATATAGAATTATTTCAACTGAGTGTGGGCTTAGATTCGCAGACATCAAAGTTGTTTGAAGTTCTATTCTGGATTTTGGAATAGTTTTCACTGGAATTGATAAAGTTTTAAACGAATCACATGGATCACAAAATGGGCAAAGCACTTGAAATGAAAATGTCGAGTATTCCCAAACTAATACGTGGAGTGATATTCTTAAAAATAATGGGTTATAAAATAGTCCAGCGATCCACTCTTTTTGATCTTTTTCGTTTGTGCAGATCGAGTCCAATTTGGAGTTACAGATAAGTAGAGTGAAGAGTGGGACTGTATTTAAATAATCTTGTTGCCACTTTAGAATTTTGTCAAAGTGAAAATTTATTGAAAACGGGGTTGACAAAGTTGCATCCAAAAATTTGCTTTGCAAGTACATTTCTGATGATTTTCGTTTAGTTGGTGGATTTAAATAGATGTTAGCCTCAAAAAGTGTATTTTTATTTCTTATTTGGAATGATTTGGAAAGGGTTTGTGCCAAAATTTTTTTAAATATTTGCACTGGTTGACTATTGGTATCATCTTTGTTTACATTTCGACAATTGGTTGAATTGTGAGGGTTATACTGTGGCTTAAAGCTTAGTTCTATGGGAAAGACGAGAAGGTTTTCGCAGAATGGAAAGTAGTGCAGAAGAATAATCGGCTCGTTTATGACTTCAAAAGGAATATTTTGGCCGGGAAAGTTTATTAGATGGATACTGTATTTAGTAAAAGCATTTATGATGCTTGTTTGTAAGATAGAATCAGCGTTTGGTTTATTGGGTGATCCAAACATATACGATGCTTGCGAGTTTAGTAATATTAACGCTATGTAGCTTGATATTAAAGCGTGTGAGGTCATCAAATGCATTGTGTTGTGTTTTAGTTTGGTGAAAGTGTTTGAAAACTTTAATTTAGAATAAAGGTCTGGTAAAATAATTGAGGTATAAAGAAATAGAGACGACAAGCATGATGATTTGAAAGGCGGGGTATGTCTCCAATGTATTAGAATAT
>JAQFXM010008162.1:0-10990 GCA_034693345.1 Entomobrya multifasciata
AATCATATGTCCATTCAAATGAACAGCAAATCATCTTTCGGTTTATTTTTCTTGGCTAAAATAAAAGAGCGATGCTTCTAAGGAGATTGAAGGGTGCTATATATTTATTCTCAATTTAAACCCAAACACACACATATAATACACGATTTTTTACAAAAAAAAGACAAACAAAAACTTAACTAAACCCATGTGTTTCAGTAAAACCTTAAAATTTTCTTGTCGTTCGTCGTTTAATACGTAGAAGAACCAACTATACACGTTAATACACGACTCGTTGTAGCAGCAAAACAGATAATTTTATTCCCCCCAACAGGTCACGTAAAATATAAATTTCAGCAGCAATTTACAGTTATGGAAAGATTTAAAAAAAACACGCGTACGATCACCGAGAACAATAGATGGTACAGCAGCAGCATTCTCAAGTAATCATACACGCATTTTACACAAGATGTTAACATTTAAAACAAAACACGAAGGATATGTAGGATCTTAAAAACAGCTTTATTTAAACAACTCCTTCGCATAATGCCAAATCCTAAAAAAGTACTCATTCCTCCTCAACAGCGCACTCCTCGAGTAAAACCTAATATCCGCATCCATCCCCGCCTCCCTCATCCACGAAGTAGTCGTCTCCGTAAGACTCAACGACGGCGTCTCCTTCTCCGTAGTCACCTCATCATCATGTGGCTTGGACTCGCTCAACGCAGAGGGGTCTAGAACACAAAAACCGTTATTCAAACTGGCCCAATCACACAAAACAGAAATATCCTCACTCAACTCACCCAACTTAGAGTTAGCAATCCTAACCCCTTCATCACTCTCCAACGCCTCACTCAACCCAATCTCATTCCTCGCAAAGATCCTAATCAAATACTCATGCCCATCCTGCAACTCCTTAACAGTCAACTTCTGATCATCCGCCCCAACCTGCCCCACCTCCATCCACATCGTCTTACTAACATCCTTAATCGCTATCACGTAGCCCTCAATCGGCGCCCCACCATCGCTCTCAGGTATACCCCACTCGATGAGCACCGTGTTCAGACCAATCTGTCTACACTCTAGTGGGCCAGTTGGTGGTGATGGTGGTGCTGAAAATACACAAGGTCAAATTAGACACAAAAACGTTTAAAAGAACACCATATAATCATGTCTACTCACTCGCATGCGTCTTCAACACAACTTTACTAGAAACACAAGGCAACGACACCCCCACGGCATTCTCCGCAAACACCCTAAAATGATAAACACTCTTCTCCCTCAAATTACTAATCTGAAACTGAGTAACAGACGTCTCCAACGTGACAACTTTCTCCCACAAACTCCTATCCTCCAGCCTCTTCTCCAGAATATACCCAGTCAGCTCCCCGCCCCCAGTCGACTTTGGCGGACTCCACTGCACCGTAACAGACCTACTCGTCACCGCCAGTATCTGGAAGTTCTGAGGTGGTGATGGGGGTGCTGCAAATAAAACAAACTCATTAGCACATACTCACAAGACAATTACTTATAATCCCATTTTACTCACTTATCCTCTTCCCAATAGCAATGATCTCCTCCTGAACCATAATAAACTCGGAACACTCCCCCCCTAGATCCCTACTACAAACCCTAAAGTGATACCCAACCCCACTCTTCAACCCAGCAACCTCAATCACCTCACTCTCCACCTCCCCACACTTTTGCCAAGCCTTCTTCCCCTCCTCCCTCTTCTCCACAATATACCCAACAACATCGTTAGGCCTCCTCGCCTCCCCCCACCTCAACGTAAAACTCGTATTACTCATCCCAGTAATCTCAAAAGGCGGCTCCGGAGGCGGCAACCTCGACTTTCTCAACTCGTTAATATTCACAGGCTCGCTAACCAACGGCTCGCTCTTCCCAACACTATTCTCCGCTGTCACACGGAACGTGTACTGTACAGACTCGTTGATATTTTGTACCGTGAATGTCGTTGTCTCAGCTTGCACGTCAGCACATTTCGTCCAGTTGGTCTGACGTGTCCTGCTCTCAATCGAGTACTTGATCAGCTCGGAACCTCCATCAGATAGCGGTGGGTTCCAGTGGAGATGGAGTGATGGCGAGTCTTGGACTGGTGAGATCCTAAACGGGGGCTCTGGTGGGCCTGGCCGTTCTGCTTTCGTTTTGGAGGTGTCTAGAGAGGACAAGTGATTTAGTTAGTTAACAATTCATCTAAGCACGCACTAGTCATTCCATACCCCACTCACCTATCACAACAACCCTAACAACAACCTCCCCCCTCTCCCACTCATTAACCCCCCTCACAACATAAACCCCCGCATCCCTCCCCTCAACAACCTTCCTCACCCTAACGATTCTCCTCTCAACCACCTCATAAGCCCCATACTCCTCCTCATTCCTCACAACACTCAACACGGGAACCGGATACCCCCTCGCCCTCACCCTAAACCCAAACTCCTCCCCCAACTCCACCCTCCCTTTCCACACCCCCTCCTCCACCCTCTCATACCCCTCCCCCTCAAACTCCAACACCAACTTCTCATACAACCTCACCCCACACCTACTCGTCACTTTACTAACCTTATTACTCACAACAACACTATACCCCCCCTCCTCCCCCTCCCCCAACCTCACAACCAACCTACAAACCTTCGATTCATAACTCCCCCCCTCCCTCACCTCCTCCCCACCACTCCCCCTATCCCTAAACCACTTAACAACCTCCTTCCCATCCCCACCCTTCACAACACACCTCAACTCAACCACCTCCCCCTCCCTCCCCTCCACATCCCTCAACCCCTCAACAACCTCCAACTTCATGTTCACCTCCTTCACCACAGTAATCTCCTCACTCTCCTCGGACACCTCCGACCTCCCAACTTTATTAACTGCAGTGACTCGGAACACGTAAGTGCAAGACTTTTCAAGCCTCGTCACAGTGTACACAGTCTCGGTAATAGTTACGTTAGTGTTCACCACACTCCACTTCTTCTCAGTCGATCTCCTCTGCTCTAGTACGTAGTTGGTGATGGCCGACCTCCCATCAGACTCTGGAGGCGTCCACGACAACGACACAGAGTCGTCCGACTTGTCTAGCGGTTGAGGTCTTCCAGGGCGCGATGGTGGGGCTACAATACAAGTTATCATCAGTAACTACCAAACTTGACCTAATGTAACGTCAATAAAACAAGTACTAATACTCACCAACAACATGAACAACAACCCGCACCCTATCCTCCCCACAACTATTCCAAACCTTAAACTCCAAACTAAAGTCCTTCGACACATCATAAGCAGTAATCTCAGAAACCCCATCATCCCTCTCATTAATCTTAAAGTCCACCTGAGTATCCTCAACAATCCATTTCGACTCTGCACTCGGATTCCCAACAGAGTACTCGACCCTTACAGTCACGTTCTCGTGCTGGTCAACCTTCTTGATCTCAGTTACATCTTGTTTGTTTGTTATTTTAGGGCTGACCTGGACGGCTACAAAACACAATCTTAATTTTTATCTCAAGTTACCCCAAAAATCACAAATAAAAGTATGCCCAACTTACTCGTAAAACTAACGCTCGTACTAGTCTCAACACTCGTCCCAGTAATAACGCACTTAAACTCCCGATCCTCCGATTTACTAACCCTCGTGACCCGTAGTATCCTCTTCCCCCCCTTCTTCACCAACTTATACCTATCCTGACTCTTAACCACAACACTCCCATTCCTCACCCAAGTAACACTCGCCCCCTCATCACTCACCTCAACCCCAAACTCCACATCCCCATTCTCCTCAGCACTCGTCACCTCAGGCAACTTCCTCTTAAAATACACAGTCGGCTCAGTAACAACCAACCTCGCAGTACTACTATACCCCTCCTCAACCCCAATCCTACAAGCATAAACCCCTTGATCCTCCCCCACCGCATCCACAATCACGAGCCTCTGCCTCTTCCCATCAATCGCCAACTGCAACTTCTCACTAAACTGAATCTCAACATCATCCTTATACCAATGTACAAGAGCATCCCCTTTCGTCAGCTCTATCTCAAAGTACGCACGATCCCCTCGGGGTACTTCAGTGTCTTGTAACTTGCGCTTCAACTCTGGAGGCAACTCTACTATGCTCAGATCAGCGCTACACTCTTTTTCATTGTCAAGTATCACGACAGTATACTCCCCTTCATCGTGAACAGTCACCGATTTGATCACAAGTTGACGGAGCTTCTCGTCTTTGATGAACTTGACACGGTCGCTTTGGCGTAGGGGCTCGCCGTCCTTGTGCCACGTTACTTCTGAGGACTCTTCTGTGAGGATCACTGTGAAGAGTGCTGTTTCGTTTTCTACGACCTCCATGTCTACGAGGCGTTCGCTGAACGAGCACTAAGGGGAGAAAATACGTGATTAGTTAAGTGTACAAACAGGGTCGGTATAATATTGTGGAAACGCTTATAGTCGACGAAGCTTTATTTAGTCGATTTTTTTAGTCGAACTGGCTAATTTATCGCTTTTTTAGTCGAATAAATATTTAACGTCTCGAAGAAGTTAATGCACACTTGCAGAATTAGTTATGAGAATATGGTTATACTACTAATTTGGACATTTTATGGCTATATAACTCAGTAATATTTTTATGCTGATTTTCTGTTTTACCCAATGCCTTTACAGTCGCTTTTACTACTATTAGCCGAGTGTAAATATAGAGCATTTTCAACCAACAGACATTTCATAATTAGTGAAGACAAAAAAAGCATAATTCGTTTTAGTTCTAATTTGCTTCTAACGAAATTTCATATTGAGACTTGACGAGCATCATTTTTATTGCTGACATATAGTGAAGTACATTCGACTAATTATGCATTCGACTAAATATGCAGTCGATTGTTTTTAAAATACGTTTCGCAAAATTCGACTAATTTTACAGGGTCGACTAACTATACATTATTAAAAACGATTCGACTGAAAAATTTCGACAAGTAAAAATGATTCGACTAATAAAATCCCTCAAAATTGTATATTATCGAGCAAGTACATTCCCACAATATTACCCCCTCCCATACAACCAAGTAAAAACCCCCCTCAAACTCACCTTCCTCTTAACAACAACACTCGTCTCACAACTAACATTATTCCCCCCAACCCCAATCAACACTTTATGTACCCCCTGCTCCTCAATCTCCACCCTCTCAACCCTCCTCACAACCCTCACAACCCCACCCACCTCAACAACACTGACCCCATCCCTCACAACCCTCCCATCCTTCATCCAAACAACCTCATACTCCACATTCACCACCTTCTTGACAACAACAACCAACTCCAGCACCTCCCCAACCTCCACCTGAGTCACAGGCTCCAACCCCTCAACAACCTCCGGCAACTGAATCATAACATCCAACCTCGCCGCCTCCTCCCCCGTCTTCCACTCGACACTCTTCTTCCTCAACCTCACACTCAAATCCTGATCCACCTCCTCACTCGTATAACTCTTCTTCCTCACACTATACCCAACCCCCTCAGTCTCCTCAACACTATAACTCTTCTCCCCCTTCTTCTTCAACCCAACAGTCGCGTCCGTCCTCGAGTACTCACCCCCCTCAACCTCCCCACCCTTCCCCCTCGGCAACCTAACCCTATAATCCCCTTCAATATCCTCAAAAGTCTGATCCAACTGCATCAAAGTCACACTCTCCGCAGGCAAATCCTGATGACTAAAAACCTTCTTCTTCTGAATCGTCACATCACTCTGCACAGTCTCCTCCCCCATCGCCACCGCCTCCTGCTTCAACACCACCTCCTCCTCCTCCAACGTCTCAACCCTCGTCACTTTAGGCCTCAAAAACACATCAGTCATCGTCTCCTCTACAACCACCTCCTCTTCAGCCTGCTTCACAATACTCAAACTAGCCTCCCCATCCTCCCCCTTCGGCGCCTCAACCCTCCTCTTCGGCTTCAACTTGACAGTCTCGCCAACATCATCAATCTCCTCAATCGTAAAGTCACGCTTCTTCGCTATAAAACTCGACTCTGGCTCGGGTATCTTTTCAACTTTCCTCTTTGGCTTGATAGTAAAGCTCCCTTCAACGTCTTCACCTTCAGGTAGTTCCTCAGGTTCCCGCTTGAGTGTGAACGATTCTTCGGGTTCGTCTCTGGGGGCTTCTACTTTCTTCTTTGGTTTGAGTGTGACTGTCTCGTTGACGTCTTCTTCTTCGAGGGTAGGGGCTCGGGTCTGTGGGGGAATGGTAAGTTTGGTTAAAAGTTATTGAAATGAGTAAATTACAAGATCACTCTTACCTTCTTGATGGTCAACCCAGCCTCAACCTCCTCAACGCTCTGCTTCCTCTCCATCTACAAAACCAAGCATACGTGTAACACCACCACACCACCCCCAATCAAAATAGACATGCAAAACTCACCCTAACCTCCACCTCCTCCTCAACAACAACCTCACTACTAACACTCGCCTTCCTCTTCTCAACACTCTTCCTCCTCACCTTCTTCACAACCTCCGGCGCCGTATCAACCTTAACAGTCTCATCCTCCACCTTCTTAAAAACATCCACCTCAAACCTCTCACTCGCCCTCCTACTACTAGGAACACTCACCTCAGGCGATTTACCTACAGCAGTGTTCACTACCTGCTCTTTAACGATCACACTAGCGCTCTCAACGACAGACTCTTTGGCGACGCTGTCTTTACGGGTGAGCTTTCCTGTGAAGTCTTCGGTGCCGGTGATTGGGATCGTTTCTGTGACTTTGACGGATGCGTGTTCGACGACGGATTGGGTTGCGGTGCTGTCTTTACGGGTTGGTTTTCCTGTGAAGTCTTCGGTGCCTGTAGGGGGGAATTAGGTGTTGTTAAGTTTTTTTTTTTTGTGGTTTGGGGTGTCATGTTGAGTTACGTGCAGGGGCATAGTGAAAAAGTAACGTAAAAGGCATTCTTTTGGGGGATTCAGAGATTTAGCGTGGTCTATTTACAGCTAATTTACGATATTGTGATGAATGACGTTTGTACCAAAACCATATAAAGATTTTGTGCAATTTTTCCTAATTTGTTTCTATTCTTTGAATATTCTACTAATTTGCGTGTTTTTAGTTTACTCTGACAATTTACTGACTGAGTGAATGTTCAACGACCATAAATGTGTTTTTTGTCACATCGATCCTCCTCTTGCTAGAAACTGCATGGAGTATATAAATACGTACTAAAACTGTTTCGTCTTCGTTACATTTGTTAACAAAAAACGATATATGTAAACACACCAGAATTTTGATTTTAAATGAGCATGACTTTCTTAACGATTATTTTAAACCAATAAAATAGTTCATATCCAAACGTTTCGTACAGGCAAAAAGGAAACTTGATTGGGGGCATCATGAGATTTCGCCTGGTCACTAAACTATTCAATCAACAAAAACAACTATTCATAGGGTAAAAATTTGTAGTAAAACGTATTATACTTGTCGCATAAACACCCAATATTGTTTGACAAGAGAATAAGAGATACTCGTTGTCATTGTAAATTTTAAACACTAGACCTAGCTGTCAAATCGTCTCGAACAGTTAGAAAATAAATTTGGGACATCTTGAGATTTTGCTTTGTACGTCACAAAATTAAACTCAGAGTTTCGACTATTAACACCTTGTAGCATTCTTTTTCTAACTACTCTAACTATCGCATGAACATAAAAACAATCCTTTTCGTACCAATTCCCAAAAAAACTTATTCCATTTCCACTCATATCTATTTGTTTTAACCTTCACCATTAAAAACATTTAAATTACTAGCATTTAATCTACAAAAACAACGTGAACATAAGGTTCTTAAAAATTTACAAATTCTGAATTCGAGCATTTAACAACTCTAGATATTTCTAATTCACGATTTCACGGTAATTTATGCATTTTAGGCTAGCTTCGAATCGTCACCGCTATCAACGTGAACAATTCTATATCTGTTGTTAAATGAATGAGGTTCTTATAGTAAAACCATAAACATCGTCGCGTAAACCATTCAAAACCCCAAGATTACTAGACAAAACATGCTCAAAGTTGTGTTGTCCTTTTACCGGTGTTGAAACTTGGAAAAATGAAACTTGCACGTTCTTCTGATTAAGTATCTCCAAAACTTTCAACTCATTTAGGCCAATACCAATACCACCTTGCAGCATTCTTAGGGTAACTATTCTAACTATCGCATAAACATAAAAGTCAATCCTCTTCGTTCGAATTCTCAAAAAAAAAAAATTATTCCATTTTCACCATATCTATTTCATTTAACCTTCACCATTAAAACATTCAAATTTTCAACATTTAAACTACAAAAACAAAGAGCCATAACGCAAGACTTTGATAATGATTTCACGTGAACATAAGGTTCTTAAAAATTTTATAAGAATTCGAGCATTTAACAACTCTACAATTTTCTATTCCACGATATCACGGCAATTTGTGTATTGTACGCTACCTGCGAATCGTCACCGCTGACAAAATGAAGAAATTACCTATTCTTATATGAATTACGCTTTTGTAGTAAAACCATAAACATCGTCGCATAAACCATTCAAAACACCCAAGATTACTAGACAAAAGATGTTCGTTATGACTGTAAATTTTAAACGTTAGAACTAGTTCAAACAACTTCAAATTAACCATTTTGGGTTATCACGAGAACTAAAAAACAACGATTCAAAACGTAAGACTGTGATTCCAAAATAAAACAATTTTCCTGGTCAATACGATTTCATATAGTTTCTACATATTATCTATACCTAACCTGGACGTTTATGGCCAAATCTGCTGCATTGCAATTATGTGATAATCTTAATCTTAACGTTCCAAGACCTTAACCTGATACTTTCAACTCATTTAGACCAATGCGAAACCCTCACCCATTTAAATCATCCCCCAACTCAACATGACACGAAAAAACTTTTAAAAAACTCACCCGTCACAGCAACAGTCTCCCTAACAACAACCCCAACACTCTCCTCAACCCCAACACTAGCCCTCCCCTCAACCGGCTTAAACTTCCCACTAAACTCCCCTTCAACATCCCCCGCAACCGTCTCCCTAACAACAACACTCGCACTCTCCTCCACCCCAACAACCCCCTTCCCCTCAACCGGCTTAAACTTCCCAGTAAACACCTCCGCACTATCCCTCACATCCGGACTACTCGTCACAATATTCTGACTCAACACCACCTCACTCTCCGCCTTCCCAACAACCCTATCATCCACCCCAACAACCCCCAACCCCTCCCTCACATCCACCTCCCTCACCTCCAAACTCTTCTGACTCTTAACCCCAACACTCGCAACCCCCCCAACCGGCTTGACAAACACCCCAACCTCCCCCACAGTATCGGAAACCACCTGAACCTCACTCTTAACCGCCTCACTCCTCGTCACATCCACACTCGCCCGCTTCTTAACCCCCGGCTTCCCCACAACAAGCTCACCCTCCTGCTCCTCCCCCCTCATCTCCTCAATCTCCACCCCTTTACTCTCAACAAGACTCCTCCTCCCAACACTCTCCTTCCTCTCCTTCTTCTTGATCGGCTTGACAACCTCCTCCGGAAACACCTCCTGAATCTCCAACGACTGCTGAGGAGTCACACTCGACCTACTCTGCTTCCTCGACTGAGGCGCCGACGGTGTCTCCTCCACAATCTCCTCAAACTGAACCGTCGCCTCCTCCGCAGTCTGAACAGGCTTCTCCTCCTCCTCAGTTATCTCTTGGATCTCCACGGCTGAAGAATTGGGGCATTTAAAAACGTTGAATTAGAAAGTGTTCTAAACAGTATGCAATATTTGTTAATTGTTGGTTTTTTGGTAATCATAGTTTTTAACTAACTAAGTGTTTAAGTAAACTACCAATTCATCTAACACGTTAACCTCCTCTACACGAAAAAATGTAGACAAAAAATGTAAGATTTGTACAAATCTTACACATTTGTGTTACTCCAACTATATAGCATATTTACAAGTGTTAAACCGCGACATGTTAATCTGTTCTTTGGAATGTGTACCCCCAAAAAAATGTAAAAAAATACATAAAAATGTTAACTGGAAGCATTAGAAAACTTACCATTTTCGTACAGGTTTAATGTTGGAATGACTATGTTACGAGTAAATAGAGTAAGCACTATGTACACTAGGTAGGTGTTCTGAAGCAGTGACAGGGTGTACTTGTACTCCAAAATGGTAATGTTAAAAAATGTCTCATGCTGAGTTACTGTAAGCGCAGTTAAGTTACGAGAGTTTCAGCCCCCCAAGAAACCCCCCCAGAATATCTCATGTAAAGTGTAAAAAACGTGTAATATTTACCATGCTCCGCCACCCCATCCCCACCCTTCCCCCTAACAGTCTTAAAAGTAGTCAACGTCTCAACCCGATCCCCTCCCTTCCCACCCCTCACCACATAGTTCGTCTCACTAACAATCTCAACACTACTCCTCCTCCTCTCCTTGGTAACCGTCACCTCCTCCTCCTCCTCCTGCACTACATCCACCTGCCTCTTCTTCTTTATCGTAACGTTACTCCCACTATCTCGCCTCTTAGGCTTATCAGGAGCGACATCTACCCGCACCTCCTCAATACTAACCCTCCTCCCCTCCTGTATATCTACCACTTTAGCTACGCTCCCCCTCCTAACATCCTCCCCAATCATCACGATTTCCTCAACCGGTTCAGCTATGCTATACCCCCCACTAACTATCGTCTCACTAGCTACGCTCCCTTTTCTGACCCCCTCCCCAATCAAAACCGTCTCTTCAACAGGCTTTGCAATACTATACCCCCCACTAACGATTGTTTCACTAGCTACACTCCCTTTCCTAGCCCCCTCCCCAATCAAAACTGTCTCCTCAACCGGCTTCGCAATACTATACCCCCCACTAACGATAGATTCACTAGCAACACTCCCCTTCCTCCCTTTCTCCCCAATAACAACCTCACTAACCAACGGCACAACATCCCCAACCCCAACAACCCCGAACCCCCCACC
>JAQFXM010008163.1:0-10989 GCA_034693345.1 Entomobrya multifasciata
TACGTATTGAAGTATTTTTCAGTGATTTAATACGACTGTGCTATAATATGCTATCATCCTAGCAGCTCGGCATACTGGTACGGGCCACATAAACTAGTAGTGTATTTGACATACACATTCGATTTATCAGGTGAGTTTAGATTTCCAATTAAATTTTTACAATGTCAATACGTTTACTATTTTGTTTCATTTTTAAATTTTAACTATGATGTTGATGATTTTAATTGTGTATTTGTATTTTGATTTTTAGGTATACATAGGAAGTCAAGAAAAATTACCATGAACGCAGTTACCAAGTTGGAAATATTAACTAAAACTCTTTACTTCTTACTTGTTTGTTGATACTGATGATTTAACACTGATGACACTTCTTTGTTCTTTTTCTTTGCAGGCACCACTGATGACACCGACGAATGACTGGAAAATCCCTGGAGTAGCAGCCTTGGGGAAAATCCGATGAGAAAACTGGAGAGGAAAATTATTTCCCAATAATTTTCATGGAATATTTTAGTAGTAGCAGTTAGAGGAGACTCGGGAGCACCGTCTGGCTAATTTTTTAGAGGACTGAGGACCACTATGGAGGAGGATTGGAGGAGGATACTGTACCACTGGCTACCTTTGCAAAGGTACTGGGCTCTGGACAGGTTAGTTTTTTGTACTATAAAAAACGGGGAATTAAACCAAAAAATATTAATCACCGATATTAAGTACTACTGGTCACTGTAGAATATTTTCAAAAACACGAAATTAACAATTTATAACTGAAAATTTAACACTCTGTATTTTTTTTCTAGGTACCGCCTGGACCCACTGGACTAAAAAAATCTTTTCTTAGTCTTCAAAAAAGGTAAGTTTTCAACAGTTAAGCACCTTTTTAAAATTTGCAAATTTTTAATAGAATGATTTTTAATAGTGTTTATAATTTTTGACAGTGACTTACAGCTTTCCACATATACCTACGAATTTTTTTTCAGCTTGAAAACTGTGAAAAAAATTCCTATACCCTGTCACCTTCACTGGAACTGGAAAAAAACTGAAGAATCCTGTCAGGAACGCCACGTGTAACAAGGTTCTCTCCATCCAGTGCCTAGTGAGGGGCTTCTGCTTGACCTAAGGGTATCTGTGTCCTTTATGCTGTCATGGAAATGCTATGCTGAAAGGACAGGAACTCAAAGACAAGTTGTAGGTTTGCCTGACTATTGCAGAATGACTTGTCTTTATTCTCCTACAGCTTTTACATTGCCTAAAAGCCTTGTGGCTATGCGGAATGGTCACAACCATTCAAGTCTGGACGCTTCTTATCGTAAACTCGATGCTTCATAATGCACCTGCTACAGTATCCAGAACGAAGCGCCAGTAGCCCAGCAAATAGTGGTTTGGACTTGTTCCTATGAACCGGCAACTCTCGAGGGTGATGTATTATCAGGTGTATTTGTAAAGTGATTTCGTTTTTTATGAATAACTACAACACTGGCAAATAAGTGGCTCACTGTCGTGGGTCTGGGAATGACGTCTGAGATGAACCTTAAATGTTGATGAATTAATCTCCATTTCTGGTTTTCCAATCGCTTCTGTCCATTTTCGTGACCTTTTTGGGAAACTTTTCAAGAGGAAACTTAAACATTACTAACACAGTATGGAACAACTATGCATGAAGATGAGATGAGGAAGAGAATCTCTCTTTAACCCTTTTCCTATTTAGTTGCTCGTATTCTCTCATCCTATTTGCATTGGAAGCTATGGGGTCATCCACTAATTACGACTTACATAATCTTTTTTCAAGGCAGAACTTGTTTCAATGAATGAATTTACTGAATCTTAAGATGAAAATCATTTGATCAAATTCCTTTGAAGTGTTCTTGTCCAATTTCCTGAAATTCCACTTTTGCAAGTTCCTATATCGCTGCATTACTCTCATCACCGAAACGGATCCCGGCTATTCATGTAAACTGAATAATTTACCGAAACCACAGTTAAAAAATTTGTAGCGTCTTGGCGAAAAATTTGCAAGTCAAAATATCAATGCAATTAAATATAAATATTTACATGACATTGTCTAGCTAATTATGCATTCATGTCCTTACGATATGATCAAAAATCAATTTCTTGGACTCATGTTTCATATAAATTCATTAGGTAGAGAAATTGTTTTATTAATGTCATTGATCTACTAGTCATTTACGCAAGTATTATAAATAATTAGCATCTAGGTACATAGGTATAATTTGATTTGATAGTTTTTTATCAGACTGCTTTTTGTTTAATATTTATAAAAAATCAGCTTTATGGAGACCACACCTGCATCATTTTGGCTTCGTTCTGCATTCACTGCTGGCTCGGGTCCTGCAACAGCTTCGGGCTTCTTCTGAATCTCTCCATGCGTAATCTCAGCTCTAATTTGTTAGAAAAAAGCATCACAATTTTAACAATGGAACAATGCGCCTACTCCAGAACGACGCGCCAGGAGCCCATCAAATAGTAGTGGTTTGGACTTGTTCCTCTGAATCGGTAAAATGTGAGGGTAGGGTATTCTTGGATGGGTTTGTAAAGTGATTTTGTTTGAAGAAGGTCTACAATACCGGCAAATAAGTGACTCACTATGGTGGGTCTGGGAATGACGTCTGAGATGAACCTTGAACGATTATGGACATTGAGAACATTTAAAAATGAGCAAGTTTAGTTCTTTTACGCGCTGAGAAGATTCCGACTTGGGAATGCGGCGGGTGACAGGTAATTTTGAACATAGATTGCAGATGAAGATTGCATTGTGGAAATGGCCGGATCGACGCAGTTGTCGTATAATTTGTGCTGTGTACAAACAAGACTATAAATATAAATAAAACATAAATTAGAAAAATTTAACGATATAATATGCAATGCTTCTTTCGAATATTTAATATTAATTACCTTAGCCCTGTGCTTTTTTAAACTAAACTTTTGACCCAAAGTTCACACAACAGGTGTTTAGTTTCTTTTTCTGGTCCGTATCTGGATTCTGTACGGTCGTGGCAATGGTGTTTGTGATGGTCTAGAGGTTTAGCTTTTTTCTAATTGATTATCGTTCTTTGTCTGATGGTCGCTTAGGATCATTTCTATCCTGTTTAGGTGACGGCAACGGATTTATTGTTTAACTGGCCATGGCTGTAGTGGTGGTGGGGGTAACAAAGTTTCATCAAAGTCATAAATTCTACTTTCACAAATTCGGCAAATTACAAACCATTTGGATGAATGGACACTGCCGCCGACCTTTTCCAGTATATTCAGAACATCGCCAAGAATAAATGTTGATCAGAATTGAACATCCAATAATTTTGAGGATGAAGCATCATCACCAGTAAATCTTAATTGAGATCTGAATTCGGCATCTTGATGTATATCTGATGAGCAAATTAAGCAAGACTGCCCTCTCTTCAAAACAACAGTGGTCACCTCTGTTGCCTGCATTTGGACCACATCAACCTTTCGAAAATGATCTGAACTAATAAATGTTGATGAATTAATCTCAATTGCTGGTTTTCCAATCGCTTCAGCCCTTTTGCGTGACCTTTGGGGAAACTTTTCTACACTCATATTACCACATGACTTCGTAAACTGTTTATGAAAACATTACTTTCTTCAATTTTAACTAGAAACCGAGTGAGTAGCCTTAAGAGAAATTTTCATATCCTCTGAGTTTTAGCAATTATTAATGGGTTTCATTCGAGTTTAACGTAACTTCACCTTTAGCAGGTCGCACTTAGTAGGATTTCTCGGTTTCTAGTTAAAATGCTCATGCTAAGTGATTAGCTCAAGAAATAATGAAAAATCCGAATAATGTGTACGTAAGTACGCAAAGTGTAGCTGGTTTCATTTGCCATGCCTGTCCTTGTTTATTCAACATTCTTTCAATTCAGTTTCAGTTTCATTATACAGTATTCAGCGAACATTTTACATTATTTATAGGAAAAATTAATCTTCTAATAGAACCCATTAATCCTACTAGTCATTAGATAAGAGTACTATATTTGGTAAAAAATCTTATGTACACACGTCATAAATAATTCCAAGTATTTTACGATTTAAATTTTAATTAATATTACGGATGTACATAATTTTTATGGCAAAATATTTGTTTGAACAAACTTGTCAAGGTACCAAACCATCTGGAATTTCGCCCTGAGATGAGTACAAAAATAAATTTCCTTACAAATTGATTACAAAATCCATAATAAAACTAAAGAGATATTTCTTCATAAATTGGCACACTGTTGGAAATTCGTTAAGTACTAAGTAAATAATACATTGCCAATAAGGACCAAACTTAGTTATGATTCTACTCTGAAATGAAGGAGTTGAGCGAACTACACGGTTCGCTCAACTCCTTCATTGGTTCTACTCTTACTGAAATTTAACATACAATTCTTACATGACCTTATTATCAATGTTTCATACGACTAATTGTACAAAAAATAATAGTGTTTACTAGATTTACTGAATCAGATTTGCTAAAGTAGCATTGATTATGTTTACTCTTAAGACAAATCCGAACCAATATTCATTCTGAGCTGATACGCGCCTGGCTGAGCCTTGAGATTGAATTTAATAAGAAATTATTATTTTTTAAATTGCTTAATGGTAACTTATTATAATAATTGAATGCAGTAATAAAAGTTTCTGTGGGAATGTTTTATGTAACAAAAGTGTATGCATGAAAATCACAATGGGAGAGGGAAGATGAGTTGATACGAACAAAGTGAAAAATTGTGTTAAATATATGGACCAACTTTTTCGCCATACAATTTAGGAACAACGTGAGTAATTATTAATAATTTCGAATGGCCTTTGGTCTGTGTCTTTATGTCAGGTATAAAACTTGAAAACTATAAAATCTAAGTCAAACATTCATATTTTAATGTGAATATTTGACCTAATCAACTAGTGTTTAATATGAGTGCGTACAACTACTGGTGGTTTTAATCTGATATAGGCCAGGCCGGCAAATTAATACTTCGTCTTGATACGATATTGAAAACAGTTGGAAATTTACCAAGCATCATCTTTTAATACGCAGCTTATACGTAAATTAGATTGTCGTTGTTTACATGGTATAATGTCATGTAAGTAAAAATGAAAAAACCAATTGAACGTTCATGTTCACGTTCATTTGTTCGAAATTGTTGGAAAACCTTTACTCAGTAAATTCGACAAATTAAAAATGTAGCTTAATATGAAGCTAAATCTTGTTCCAATTGAACACAAAGTATAGATGGGGTGATATCCAATATGGTCCTGTTGATATTACTTTACCATATGCATTTACAATGGGCCATGAAGTAATACCATTATAGTAGCTGAACGCTTGAAATGTTTTACTAATTCTCAAAGGGAAAAAATCCAACGTTCGTGCTTAGATTACTTACTCTGCTTACTACTTATTCTCTTAGCTCTGCTATTACTTATGCATACGGTTATTTTGGTATACAAATAATTATAATGTATAATTGTATAAGGTTTCTGTATAATGTTGTAGAATTGTGGAATAGTTTAACCTTATTTATACAATAAATAATAATAGAGTCCTTTTTCGAGACGAACTTTTTCAAACTCCATCTATCTTACCCAATATATTATCTGCGTTGTTCGATATTTTCAGCGAGCTGATTGGCCTAATGTTTAAGGGCTTGATTAACGTCATGGAAGTAATTCAGTCGAAAAATCTACAGTTGGTTTGAACATAAAAATCTAATAGACATTTTGTAGTGGTCTCAAAACCTTGCAGCATGGAATAACTTGGTATCTGACGTTTAATGATCAAGCTGTTATCAATTTAATACTATTTTAAAATTCTATAATGCGAAAAACGTCATCCTATATGCAATATGAAATGTTTTAAAATTAAACGTTTATTCTATTCGTAAGATTTAATAATACTGCTCAGTTACATTAAAGAATTTTAAATTAAGTAAGTTGTTTGATTGAAATATCGATTCCTATATTAATATACTTTTTGCTATACCTGAACTTTTATACAAAATGCCAATCGAATGGTGACAATGACAAAATATCAAAATGCTTTACGGTTGATTATTTATAGAATATTTTGCCGAGCTCTGAGAACGTGTGCTTCTGTTTTCATTGATTTTGCGTCGGACGGATTGATTGCATACAGAATATTTTATTTGTAACTTATATCGTTCTAGGATTATGCAATGATGCCCACATAGTAGTAAAACTTACAAAAGTTAAGAATAGTATCGTGATTTGCTAAAAGGATAATTAAAGAATTTTTCTAATGCTAAACAGTACGCCATAGGTCTGAGGGACTGAAGACTCAAAAAATTTTGCTTTTCGAAACTAGACAGGATCACCATGATTTCTTTTTATATTGGAACTAGATATACAGTCCTAACGTAGAAAAATTGAGAATAAACATTTTTTCGCAACAGGTTCTTTTGTTGAGTGTGAGCAAAGAGTGAACTTGTGTTTTTCGTCAAACAGTCATAACAAACACACAATCACACAAACAAACTAGGGCCGATGTTACGTCAACACAAACTAGCATAATTTCCTTATAAAATCACATGTTCACACATGTTCCACAATCGTGAAAATTGACAATGCAGTATTTTAACATTCATATATGATCACCTTATATCTAAAATTCGAGTTTTTTCAAAGTTGTGATATGGTTACCATATTTTCTTGTATTTTATTCCAAATGCACTTTGAACTTAAATATGTGGCTTAAGCGCTTCAATATTCCGAGAATTGTGAGCCTGACGCATTCAGTATGGATTAACAAGCCTTTTATTTCTGACTTAGAGAGAAAGATTTTAAAGATTTTTGCACAGTTTATAGATCAAATATTCCATCAGAAATTTCAGTTAAAAAAGAATGAAATATAGAACATGCTTTTATCATTATTTTTTCTTGTTCATGTCATGTCATTTTTTATTTAATTTTAAATTGAGGTTAATTGAGTGTGTATGAAATCAATGTGTCATCTTGAATTGTGTTTAATTTTCTAATTGAATGCCGAACACATTTCTAATTGGTCTATGTTTAAAAATGTATTTTAAATATTTGTACATCCAGTGCAAACTCAGTTACAATGAATGAATGTTTTATTAAATAATCTTCATTATACTGTATGTTTGACTGCACTACTTAAGCATTTGTCAATCTTTTAAGTTCAAATAAATGGACATTTATAACGGTTATTAGCTCTTATTTTCATATTATATCTAGTTTTGCCTGAACTATCAAGTTATGAAGAATTTAGACTGAGTTTTCGCTCAGATGGCTTAGTAGTAATTTCCATTTAGCCACGAACATAGAAGATAAGGCATGGTTTAGCATTGGAGCTGACCTATTTCCTATTACACGACTACCAAATCACATATCATTGTATCTATGGTGTACAAGTGTCATAAAAGGGTTGTATTGATTTAAGTTACGTAATTTAAAATTTCCGAAAATGTAAAAGTATATAATAGAGACAAAGAAAGTGTGGAATATTAGTATATTATTCATTCTTTTATAATTATGAAGCAACTACATCAGGCTGGTTTACATTGATTAAAATTTTGATTGAAGGTTTAATAATTCGGTCACATGTTCATCAATAACTGCGGTTATGCACAAACATATGTCTACAAATACGTGTCAAATATATACATTATGATTGGTCACAGTCCACAGAGAGTTTTATTGCCTTTTTGTATTTAATAATGCAAATGGGTAAAAATTGTACTAACTTACACATATGTATCCAAAATGGGTCTACATGCATAAATTTCTATTACAATAAGAAACATTTTTCTGTTTGATTTAAACTTTTTTAAGATAAAAATTAAGCGTTTCTGAATCGTATAATAGTTTAGTGCTTAGTTGCTTTTGTGTAACCAAATGAAAATGTAAGACACCTAACGAGGGATCATCGGAACATGTTTTTCTCAGATCACCTTCATATTTTCATGTAATACTACTCTTGTCTAGATAAGACTTTATGTAAAGTGTCGGCTCTCCATGGGCAGTTGTTCGGAAAATATTCGAAAAACATAGTTTTTAAATGTACAGTTAAGCGTACTTAGCAAGTCTTAAACGGCAGTGAAAATGGATGAAAAGTCGCAAAATTCATATTTTTGTTGATAAGAATCATCTATACTTCATATATTTTCAGCAATAACCATAATACCTATAACTACAACTTGTATTTGTTGAATTTGTTTATATAGCCATCCAAAAACTAAAGGCACACAGTTTTGCTCATAAGTACGCTCCACGGTAATTAAGCCTTCTCAAGTATTGTCAACTGATACGATAAATATTTTCTTTGTTAAAGGGCTTATGCACTATTGTTTTCTCAGAACGTTTCAAAAGAATCCAAAACTATAATTGTTAAACTATTCACTTTATTATGTTATCAAATATGTGATGCTATTATTTACTCTATGTACTTTGATTCGTGACAAGTTTTACAGTATACATTTGTGATAAACCGGAATTATCGAATCCACTATCAAGTTATAAGTTTGTAAACGAAAAGTAAAATTAAAATGGCGCCTAGAATATAAAACAAACAAGTCATGTCAAGACATAAAGAAAAAACGTAGATGAATCTGAATGAATACATGACATGACAGGTTAGTAGCGATGACGTAGTTTTTGACCCCTGGTAACCCCTTTGGTAGGATATGACCCGTGGTGACTTGGCAAAAAGTGATGTACTTTGAAGCTTCTATCGAAATATACTATAAAAAAATTTGCCCGTAAGCCAACATGGCACCTTTGACCCCCTCCTCGCCCTAGGGGGTTTGACTCCGGAAGCTATAAACCTCTTGCGATTGAGCCCTAAACCTGAGGAGTCTGTGTGCCAAGTTTGAGGATAATCTGTTGAGGGATGTCAAAGTTAGCGCGCGAACAGACAGGCTGACAGATGGACAAACAAACTAAATGCATAGCTACGATGAATAGATTCATCTACGTAATAAACAAGTGTCTTGTACAATATAAGCTTCGATAAGTGAGTCAACCCGTAGCGCCACATTCCGGCAAAGCGATATTTAACCAGGGAAGCAACGATATTATTTTGTCAAAAGTTTAAATATAATTGAAGACACTGGGCCAAAATCGTAATCAAAATCGACGCAGCTTAGACTATGAACTTCAAAATAAATATTTAGTGTGTGGTGATAATAGGGTTGGATAATGATTTGGATTTAATCCATACTTTAAGCTAACTCATTCAATACAATACACAAAATATTGCTTGCATTTGCAGTGAAGCTCGAAAAATCACCCAATCTGGATTACATCACCCACACTGTTATTTTTATCTTATCAATGAAGAAATTCCTGGAACCTTTCTCCTCGCAGTTTAAAGCATTATAATATGTAAACCATGCTCCTTATGCAATCCCAAAGTACAGAAGCTACCAGGGGAAGTAGCAGTTTCATCTGGCAGCGATCGAGTCACTACCAAGCATCTACTGAATATAGCATACTTATGGTTTATGCATGCATACTCGATGGATAGTGACTCGATCGCTGCCAGATGAAACTGTTACTTCCCCTGGTAGCTTCTGTAAGTATAAGTAAGTATTGCGTTTCTAGTAAGTATAAAATTAAATTTCATGATCGTGTTCAAAAAGATTTTTAAAGCGCACAAATTTTGTTGTGGTGTCAATTTTCAATTAAGCGCACACAGTAGTTCATTTTAAATCCGTGCCAAAACAATCTGAGCAATATCGTCAAATATAATGTTATTATGAGAAAACTGATCTATTCTCTCAAATGTTTCCTTCCATATTTTGATTTCCTTTCTGTTTCACATACATTTTGGAGCTTGAGCTTCTTATTTTCAATTGATTTTATTTGACTTTTATTCGTTTCAATCATAGTTTTAGTCAATATCTCTTTTGTAAAGTCCATGATAAAAATTACTATACAGTTTCTAAATTTCAACGGGTGCAATCTTCTCAGCGTTAAAACTGTTATACCACTTTAATTATTGCGTAAGATTTATTGACAGCGTATGATTTATTGACCAACCAACCCTACCAAGAAACATTACCTAAGTGTGAGTTGCATGGACCAAAACGAATGTGGATTCTAGGAGAATTTTTAGTGTAGATTAATATTCTAAAACAGATTCGTGGTGGAGTAAACTCTGAAGGAAGATTAAGGATGAGATAAGCTATTTAATATGAACTAAAGTGAAAATTATATTCATCTATATAGAAGATAGAATTTTCATTCAATTGTTGTATATTTGCTCATGAGTTAAGTTTACATCTACGAATGAAAACAACAATGTTGATTTTAATGCATAAAAATCCTTATAAAATGTTCAAGTTCATCCAAGTGGTATTTCTTGCTACTGGTTATAACAAACGTTGCTCAAAAAAGTTCTCAGAAATAATTGTGCGACAGGCAGTTAAGGTTTAACTCTAGTCACGGGGTGCCGGTATGTCAAGTTTACTGCGGATGTTATGAAAATACAATGGTTAACTAACTGGAGTAAATGAAGTAAAAGATGTTGGTTTGTGTGTATGATTGTTGCATAAAATGTCAAAGGTAAAAAGTGTGCCAAAGTTTCCACTTCTCAAAGAAACTTGGCTATGAAATGAATGTGATTAGCAATAAATGAAAGGACAAGAAACTTGAGAAATATTTCTGTGTCAAATAAAAGGAACTTTGAATTTATTTTTTGTTCTTTGAGTGGATCAGTCATCCACGGTGGATTGAAGAGAAGTGAAGTAAAAAACACGAGACACCAAGATTAAGTATAAGATTTTACAATAATGCTCAAAGTAAGATGGTTTGACGTATTTTTCCATTCTTACATTGAGGGTCAAAGAATCATGAATATTTATAAAGTAGCAATGAACTAAAAATAGGCTTTGCATTGAGGTTACACGAGGACATTGATTTTCTTAAAATAATGGAATTATTTTACAGGTACAAGTAAAAAGAAGTAAAAATGTAGTCTTAAAAATATTACCATAA
>JAQFXM010008164.1:0-10988 GCA_034693345.1 Entomobrya multifasciata
TTAGTTTCATGGAATTGTTGCCAAATTTCTGCGATACGTCAAGCTAAGGTATATAGACGAGATTTTTGTTGGAAAATTGCCTAAGGCCAAAAAATGAATAGATGAGTTTAGTGGGGTAAATCGAAATTGTTTCACTGAATCAGTAAATATGATTAAATTTATTTTTGTGCTATATACAGTTTCATAACCAATAATTGTTGTCTCCAATAGATCTTTTCTTTACCTTATTTTAACTTGTCAACTATAAAAAGATAGTGGCATATACAGTAAACAATTTTAGACTGTTGGACAGATTTTCACATTTCAGTTTATTTTTTCCATTGTAGTAATTATTTGTAGCTGTATCTTGAATAAAAACAGAAATTATTTAGTAAAAAATTTATAATTAAGCATCGTTTTATTTACATTAATTGACAAAGCTGGGTACAATAGAAAAATGTTGTATTTGTGGAGGAACAAGAGTTAAAGATGGACAGTAGCGTTAACTTGTCAGGTTTTCGAGAAAAATTTAATGTTTGACAATAATCAGATTAGAGTGATTTAGCCTAGATAAAAAATCATTTCATTTGTCGGAAAATTGTCTAAAAATCTCTGTGGTGCGCAAACGACCATTTAACATAAAATACAAATTTCCTATTGCAATTTTGCGATGCGACAAATCCCAATCTGTTCGCCATAAAATTCCAATTTTCTTAAAGGATTAGGAGGCAAAATGATAACGATTACTATTACTATGTAGCTAGTTTATAGTTTTTGTACGGCACTATGTTCTTTTCTCAATTTTCTACTAGTTATCACTTTCCGTTCCATTGCCCAAACAGTCTAACGTAAAAGTTGCAGTAAAAAGTCAGCAGGATATAATTTCACATTATTATTTGCGCCCAACTTTTATGTGTTTTTTACGGAAAAGGGTGAGTCACCACTGCCATCAACGCTAAAGGAGTTAATCGCAGTTTTATTCTTTATTATGATTTGGTAGTAACATTGACTTGACTTATCTTTCTCATCTATCAACAAACAACTATACATAGTTTATAGGTATTGATATTTATCTATTTGGTTTAAATGTTTGCTTATGTTTTCTACGACGAAGTGTAGTAATGAATGAGAGATGAGCAAAAAAGTACATCAGCAGTAGTCCAGCTGGAAGGGTTCATAAAGTCAACATTTTTTACCTTTCACTCAAACAAAAGAAAGTAAAGTAGAGAGAGGAAACCAACTACCTATTCGTACTCAATACGTGCTCTACCCGTTAAAATAACAACACATGTACTTAAGTAAATGTACACACATCATGAACACTGTGAAGTAGTAAAATTCCTAAAAAAAAGTCTATACTGTACTCTTTCACCTACACTTTATTTTTTCAAATCCCTTCCTGCTTTGTATTTTACACAGGGCTAGCTTTTATTGATGTCCTGCCCTGACCGGAAAAAATCTTTACTTTTTCTGACTTGTCTTGCAGAATAGAATAGACTACCTTATATTCCCCATTTCACTACTTTTTCTGTAGCACAGTTTCATTACTTTATTTTTTCCGCTTTTTTATTCATTCACTCTTCGGAACATAAGTTATATGACCAATTTCCTCCTTTGGCGCTGGTCAATGGTCATGTCATAATACACTTTTTGGGCTTATTGTTTTCTGCTGGACAATAAAACAAAAAATTCCAATTTTGCAACCAAGCCAAAAAGTGAGTTCCTTTCACAAAGCCATGCTGAGTGAGTGAGAGAGTACAGCCATGTGGAAAGTTTACTACATACCGATTGCACACACAATTGTTTTTTTCTACGTTGTGTGCATTTCACAGTTTGCATTGCAAAATCCTGTGTAGTATTTTTTGTACTGTATTATATCGTAGCATAGAGGAAACAAAGGAAGAATTTAAGTAGTCAAGACAAGTGAAAGCCAATGACCGTATTCCCCACACGCTTTCTCCAAAGTTTTTGTTTGCTGGTCATGATATGCCAGCCAACCAAGCCACAGCACCACAGAGTAAAGGTATGCATTGGTGTATAGGTGGGGAATGTGCAAAAAAATGCAGAAGGCGACACTACAACTATCATGTTTTAACTTTGATGGTAAGGAAAAAATGTAATGCTCTGGGTGGGTGACCGTACTACCAGTACTATAAAAACTTGAGTAATTTTTATTCTCGTGGCTCTTTTGTACAAAATAAAAATGTATGCAGTTAAAGAACAGGAAAAACCAGAAAAAATTGTGTTCCGTATAGTGAAAGCAAAGAAGGAAGAATGGGTTGTTCTGGGACAAGGCAGCTTCTGGTGAAGTTACTACTTGACTGTGTGAAGTGAACTTGCTTCTATTTCCTCTTGGTACGATGAGAAAATAACTTACTGCTTTCATTTCACAGCTTCTAAATTGACTCACATACAGCTTTCCTGTGACAGGAAATGTGAGACGTCAACTTGTAATGTGAATGTGTGCACATTTTGCTGTTTCTTTGTATTTATTTTGTGCACTTTTTTTATAATAATATGTAGTACTAATAGATTTAGTAGTACGGTCCTGTCCTGCAAGCAGTATTTTACATAACATCAGTATTTACAGTGTACACATTCAGAAAGAATGTTATTATGTATCAACTGTTCGTCTTTTGAAGTGAAGTTTTTTGCTTTGTTGATGTCTACAACTCTTGAATGTGACATCTATACAAATTTATATGATCTAACTACAGTCACAAACAGAACCAAATAATATGTTGTATAAGAGATGCAAGCAATACATGTTATACATAATTTTCTAACTTATGGCTTTAGTTTAGTAGTTACTGTTATGGTCATGATTATGTGTTACATAACAACTTTTCTAAAGGTTACGTTATACAAGCTTTTTTTATTTGAATTTTTCACACGACAGAATGATGTATGTGCGAATGAAAGAGAACTTTGTGTCTTTTCTTCTTGTGACCATTCATTCACATAGGCGAAGAGGTGATGATTATGGTAATTTGAAAGAAAAAATACGTAAGTACTACTGAATAGTTTGATGGGGTACTATTATTCATAAAAAAATGAAGTACGCAAGGAAAATTCTGAATATGTACACATTACTTATGTACCAGTAATCTGGAAAACTTTACGCATTGCATTGTTGAAAAGTTGATGGTGGTGGTGTCGGTCGTAACACTTCTGTAATAACTTTTAATGGTAAGAGTTGAATGTATTTTTGGTCGTTATCAACACAGCATTGTTTTCTCTCTATTTTTTACAAAGTTTCTTACCAAGAATCATTATTGTGTAGAGCTTCGTCTATTGTATGTAGTCTAGTCTTTGTTTAAATACATTTGTCCCCTTCAAAATAACTTTTGCTATTCTCAGAAAGCTTTTGTGAAATAGAGATGATGAGCCAAAAAATACTGCAAAAATGAGACAAAACCGTCACCAGCACTGTTATAATAACCGTCATCAACAAAACATACGTAGTATATCATCATCATAGATGACAACATCACAGTAATATCTTTTATGTATGGGTTTGTTACTACACACTTGCAACATACATATCGGCTTGTAAAGCTCTTCACTAAGCCGTCATAATCGTTATTACAATCCTTCCGTGGTGTCTAATGGCATCTGTGTTTATTCAGTTTATAGTAGACTTAAAACCTCACAGTTTTAGTACTACCACTACTATTGCTCCTATACAAACTACTACCCCATCGCATCGTTATATAATTTGTTGAATATCATAACTTTCTCCAGGATTTTTCTCTGTATCTGCAGCCATCATACAAAAGCTTTTTGGTTTGTCTAATGAAAATACATTGCATTTTAAATTTGCTGCAAGCAGACAAGGGAAATGGGACAACGAACGACAAGATTCTTTTTTGTGGTCCTGTAATTCTTTAAAGTGTATTATACCAGAAGGGTATAGACATTTTGATATTGAAATTTAAAATGTGGGTACACGCAGTCTAAGAGCACGTGCCTTCTAGAGGGGCCTAAATAAGCTTTTAGTTTGTGGACAAGAGAACCAATGAGCTTACTTTCTTTTGTGTAGGACATAATCCCGTTCAGGTTTAAAGTATGTGGTCCATGGCTGATGAAAAGCTGTTGTATCATTTATCTTGCGGCTAGAATTCGCTATATGAGTAATTATTTTTGTTTTATTTGAAGAGGAAATTCAGGATATTTTTTGGCTTGGGAGAAAGAAAGGGAACTTATGCGTAAAATTAAACCTGGGATATGACTGGTGCTGCGTAGAAAGAGTAAACAATAAGATGGAATGTAGCTTTTGTTGATTATGATTATTTTGACGACTGACTTGTTGTTAGCTTCATAATAAATCTATAAAATATTCCTTTGCCTTTTGTTGTTCTAACAAATGGCCAAGGCCTACCGGGTTTTCTCTTGTTTAAAAACAATGTTGAATATCATTGGTAGTGGTGGTGGTAGTAGTATTCAAAATTAATAAGTACTCTTGTCCATATGCTGTGGGGATGCTCATCACCTAAAATTCTCATAAAGATGTGAAAAAAATGTACAATAGCAAGCATTGCTTTCTACTCAAGTGCCCATGTGCATGGTTGGTTTTCAAATGAAAATTAGAGCTTATTGTGATTGTTGCCTGTTTGGTCGAAAATGAATGTTCCCTTTTGTGACTGCTCTAGTCTAAACATTATGAAATGAAGGATTTGTTTTCCCTGAAAAAGGATAGTAAAATCAACTTTCTCTGTGTGTTTTGAGTGTTCATGTGAGAGTATAGGGGAGCATTGTGTCTGCATCAAAAGTAATTTTTTATGCTATCATTACTATTAAATTGGCTTGTTTTGTTCGTTGCTCTCTCTTTTACATGACTTTTACAATTCCAGCTTCAGTAAAGTAACTTTGTATTCATAGCCATTTAGTATGGACGGTGACGGTACAGATAGTAGATATAAGTTGTATGTGTGAGTACAATTTTTAGGAATCTGGAATGCGCAGAACGTGTAATTTGATTAGGACTACAAAAATTAGTAAAGGACACGCTTTTCAGTTTTTTAAAAGCTCTTGAAAAAATGGATTTTTTTTGCTGGTTGACTTGAGTTGATTTGACATGCACAACCACCACCCCCGTCACCTACATTTAGTCTTCTATCTCAAATGCATTGCGTACTAGTTCAGTTGAAATTTTCAATAGTCAATATTTTTCACGAGAATGACTAGAAAGAGTAACACGACATTTTGTCATGCGAATTCAACCACACCAAACCACTGGGCTGATGAGTTTTACAAGGTTACATGTGTACCCACGTATGACACTGCCTTTTCAGTTCCAAAGTCACAATAAAAAAATTGAACATAGAGAGAAATGTCGTAAAAGTCTAGTCGTTGTGTCATGGTCATCATATGAACAAAAAAATGAGCACGTTTGATCAACCCAGCTGCACTATTTTTTCCATAAAATTGAAATGTTTTAGCTTTTTCGATATTTGAAATCAAATACAGACAGACAAGGGGTTCCTGTATAAATTATGACATGTCATGATGTACACTTTTATTTTATTTGTAAAGACAGTTTATAGTGTTAAAAGTATAGTTTTTGCCGTAGAGCTAAGCATATGAAATGTTGGTTAGTATTCAATCTAATTTAATAGTTTTTACATTTTATTATTGACAGTATGTCAGGATAATAGTATGCGGACATGTTTCTAAAATCTGGGTAAAATTTACCCCAGCCTTATTTTCATTTCTACAAATAAAGGTTTCCCAATTGAAAGTAAACTATGATCATAAATTTTATAGAGTCCTTGACTTTAGTTTCGCGTGAACGTTGAGCGTGTTTGGATACTTTGGATAATCAATAGGACATATCCCATTGATATAAAATGAGGAATATATTGTTTATGGGGAAAGGTGCCTCACTCGTGCACAAACATATATTCAGGTGGAATTTTCGATGATTTTCAACATTGCTTCTACGATTGACAGTTGTTTCTTCATTTGAGGTCGTAATACATGCTAAATGTTCATAATTAAAAGGCTGTAGCACTCTTTATTATTGCTACACCTTTTGTAATTCGTTGCGCATTATGTGAATGTGAACAAGAATGCTTGCTTTTATATGCTATAGTAGCTACATAACATATATATTGATTTGTTTTTAATCAAGTCTTAATTTGCCATTTTTTCTCTTTTGATGTTCTGCTTTTGTGCTTATATCATCGTCATCGTCAATCATGACTTGACTACGTAGTTTCTTCGTACTTTGCCTAATGAGGATTACGTATTGTGTTTTGATGCTTCTTTTGATTGTGTTTACATTTTCTCTTAATTTCTACTTATATATAATGTTTTCGAAATGGGGTGACCTTTTCTGTTTTTTATAAATTCATGTGCTATTTTGTTTGTTGTTTTTGTTTGCATGATTTCTTTTTAATCATCACATTGCATGCCGTTCCGTTACAAACTTGTCCAACCTCCAACCTCCATGGGACCTCCAACCACCCAACCCACTCTGTCAACACGGTGCTGTTCTTTCTTTATGTTCTGCCTTTTTTGAAAACATCGCTTTTATTATCTCTTCAAAAAACCAACTGAAAAACAGAGAATCGAACGGAAATGGAAGGTAAAATGTTTTATGTGGTCTGTTGTCTGTTGTAATTAGGGGTACGTTGCAAATTACACTCCTCGCAAAACACAATGGAAGCCTTTTGTCTTTCTGCAAAATTATTGTCAATTATGCTACTTTCTCTTGCTGTGTGATAGCTCATCCATTTCCCAAAAAAATATGCACTTAAAAACCACTTTAAGATATTTTTCCTTGGCATGATTTTTATGTGCACTAAAGGCTGGCTCACTTAAATGTAAATATGTTTGCATAAAAGCCTAAAAACTACCAAGCCTAAAAAGCCTTTGTATTCGGTCACCACTACCACACATCAATACTAGAAACGCTCTACATTCCTTGCCCACTTATGTCTTGTTGTCTTCGAAAACTAACATCATATGCGTTTGATTCGACATGGAAGTTCATACAATTTAATTGCAGACTTACATACATGCGTGACCTGGAATCTAATCGCTATCGTCTCAATGCTAAAACATTAAACGCTTTCAACGAAAAAAAGCTCTAAAATGAAGACTACTTACAGCTCGTTTTCATTTTATAGTGAAAACAAAACGATTTAGTATTAAACATTAAACATTTCCGTTAACTTAATAGAAACATAAATGCATTTCAAATTTCAATGATGCACATAACAAGGTTTGGCGTATGTATGTCATTGATTTTTTTAGATATGGAACAACAATGCATGGAACAGCAAATGCAACGGTATGGCAATCATTGTTACTTGGTTGTCTCCTTTCCAGCCGTGCCTTGGTCAACTGCTCATCAAATTTGTTCAACACTTAAGGTAATTATTTAATAGTTTATAGAATCCAATTATCAGTCGTACGGAGAAATTAGCTGTATTATCGTCGTTACGATAAGATATAAGATTTACATTCAATACATACTATGCATTTAAGGTCAGCGCAAAATTTTTATGAGTACTATGCAAACTTCTCTTTTTCTTGTGAAAGACGCTTTTAAATTTTCCGTAAATTGATTTTCGTGATAGTAAAAGTGCATCACTACATACATAAGCTAATATTCAATGTAAAACGATGCTTTATGAAATTTCAATAGAGTAAACCGATGATGTAATTTAATTTTCTTACGATGATAATGATATTAAATTGAAATTAAGTTATTATTCTGTGTAGTCAACTAATAAAACGGAAATTACTTTGGTCTTGTGTTTGATACTGATAAACTTTCAATAATAAAAAGCAGTTCAAGTAGAAAGTGTAGTTGGGAATATAGTAGTTAGATACATATCTATATATTACCGTATTATGCAACTTAATATCATCTTTTATAGTACAAAATTTGTAGCACTAATGGTGGTGCATGTTTTCAATTAAGATAAGAACGTTATGCAAAGAGGGACCCGATTTTCTGGGAAAAGAGTATTTTGTAAAATGTTTGCTTTCACCACGAAAAATGCATGTCGTCCTATCAGCTTTTTCTCATACGATACGTTTTAGACAAAGATAAAAAGCAACTCTGTCAGTTTTATACTTTCATTGTCATATTCAATTTATTTCGTACTCTCGAAATCTTCTTAAGATTTATGCGTATTATCATTATAGAAAAATAATAGAATGTGTTATTTTTATATTACTTTCAGGGCAACTTGGCAAGCGTATTATCAGCAGGAGAATGGGGCTTTATATCCCAAACGCTGCTGTCTACTCCTGATTATGATAAAAAATCCATTTACTGGCTTGGCGGATCTATCGACCAGAATAACCAATTGGGATGGGTTGATCATATGCCATTCAACTTTTCAGGTACGTGCGTAACAAAGCATAAGTCTAATGCATACTTAGTTGTGACACACGCAAGTCTACTTTCTACAGACTTTTTTTATTACAATACTTTCTCCTACGGCCCACGTCTGGGCGATTCTTGGAAAAAAGAAATGTCAGCTACATACATACATACGTGATATATAAGTTATACTGTAGAGTATGGAGGCGGTAGAATGGAAAGATTTTAGCCATTTTTGATGGCTTGGCCTAATCCATAATCTGTTTGCTTTTACTTCAACTAACTTTTTTAACTACTGACATAGTATTGAGAAGGGATACACATGCATTGTAACTGGTCAGAGGTATATCATATCAGTGAAGCTTCACTTTGAAAGATATTCATTGCGGTAGCTTTGATATTGATGTTCTAGATTTTTTAATGAGTTTGCAGCATAACAAATTCTGGAAAATGGAGATTGACATGAAACCAAAACTTCGTATTATTAACCGCATGAACAACGAATTGGGAAAACATCGTGTCATTGTACTCAATTTCCGGTTTAATATTTTATCCTTTATCTGGAGCTGTTTTTCTTTTAATTTTGATGCTAGACAAATTTAGTGTATTTAAAAATAAATCGATGAACTTTCATAAAATTATTGAATTTTGGCATACTGTGAAATTTCACAATAGGTATATGTTCATCATAATAGTTTTCACTAATTAACAAAAGTTCAAGAACCTTATAATGGATATTTTTTGAGGAAAAAACAACGTTCTTTTTGTAGACTAGAAGTTGGCAAACGTCATTATTTATCTTAGAGCATTAACTGATGGATTTAAAAAATCAACGCCTACGATGTAAGTTTTCTACATTAAGAAATAAGGAGAATCTTGAAACAAGAGGATTACAAACTATACAGCACTCATTTATCAAAGTCTGTAAATTAAAACTTCAGAGAAGCTTTTGAAAACTGATCTGATCAAGACAGAAATGAAAAGAACTCATCGTCTTGAGTATTCATGTCGTCTTTCGGCGTACTTGATCTCTCCCATTCTTCAAGTTTTAATGCAATGAAGAGAAAGGAAATGAGAGTTAAAAATGAAACTATTTGCATAAGGAAGCATGTTAACAATAGAAGTGATAATTAGGAAAACTAATAGTGTAGAAGTATATACTTACTTATGTATAGAGTTTTTTAATTATTAGATAAGCCTTGAAAAATAAAGTTGCTCATATTTTTTAAAAAATGGAGGGTAATCCATCAAATAACTGAAAATGGTTAAATAAATATGGCTCACTCAGCGTGTACCAGAACCATCAGTTAATTCTTAAAACTTAAATCAATCAGTTCAAATATTCTATTCTAAGAAGTAAAATTGAACTTCGTACTTCCATTGACTATTTTCTCATTTCCAATCATTTAATGTACAATCAGCATTCAATCATCTTTTTAGTCGAACTTTTTGGCTATGAGGAATCTTTTGTAAATTCATATTCTACATATCTTCTACAATAATTATTAATAACGCCGTACAAGTACAAACGAGTCTCACATAAACTAATATTCTATTCTTTCTATCCATAACTATACTTTTTTCTGTTGTTACAGGTTTCCATCCATCTGATCTCCAAACACGTTACGATTTCCGTTGTCTCTCAGTCTACTGGCATGATGGCGGCGGTGGCAAAGGCGATCTAGCCTGGCGACTCACAGAATGCAGCCAAAATGCTGGTTACATCTGCAAAAAACGAGCTCAAGGTAAATTATGTAACTGCAAATTTCTTATGTACATAAAATATAGTGTTAACTTACTAAAACATAACACCCTTTCTTTAATCTGTACCAATTACGTAAAAATACTTACATGCATACTTGTAACATGCTTCCGCGTGGGGCTTTATATTTAATTGATACTTGACATGGTGAATCCTTTAGTTTTGTAACTTGTTTTGTAGAACGAATTTTCGAAGAAAGTATACAAGATAGTAACATAACAAGCAGAATTTGTTTCTCGTGTCTCGTCGTCACTCTTTTTTCACTTTAACTTTTAATGCACTAAGCATTCATATTCATACTTCAAATCCATGTGAGGATCAAAGGTAATGTTGAAAGTCCAAAAAGAAAAAAAATTAATACTTGAAGCTTATCCGCTTTACCTGGCTTGTCGTGTACCTCAAGGAAGGAAATTATCATATCATCATCACCATATCATGATGCAACATCACATCATCGCCTTATCTCTAAACGTACCTATCTATTAGCAAACTTGTGTGGAGTTGTCTTCACCCCCGCCCCTCTGGGAATGCTCTACCACTAAAATATTCAACATCTTACGTGGCATAGTACATACATATCTCGGTCAAGTTCTCTTGAGGTGTACAACCACTGGAAAAGGAAAAACGAGTACAAAAAGCTGCTACAGTTTTTTTAAAGCTTATTTTGTAAAAATATAATAGTTTCTTGTAAATGCACACTGCGAATTTGGATCTTCTTGGAAAATTTAATGTAGTATTTATGTATGTGGGCCAGGGGTAAGACGAAATCATTCTCAAGTCATCTTACTTGTCGTTTTCCTTTTTTTCCCATTCTCGATTTTCCTTTGTGTAGTCAAAGTCAAGTAAGTGTGCTTCCTTCTATCCTTCTTCATATAAAATCCTTTTGATGTCTACCGATAGTCTCTC